>PVKU01003783.1:76973-167065 GCA_004027475.1 Anoura caudifer
CCCCCCCCCCCCCCCCCCCCCCCCCCCCCCCCCCCCCCCCCCCCCCCCCCCCCCCCCCCCCCCCCCCCCCCCCCCCGCCCGCCGCGTCACAAACTTCCTCGCCAGGAAGCCTGCGGGGCTAGTCGTTTGGTGGGTATTCGTTTTCCCATGTTACTGATTAGGAAACTGAGGCTAGACAGACGTGCCACTGGGATTCAACTGTGGTTGGACCGGGGCTCCATAAACTCCTCCCCCACCCCGAAGGAGGCCGGACCCCCTACCATGCACAGGCCTGGTGACCCAGCCGCCCTCCAGAGCCAGGCTCTTCCCCTGGCGCGGCGACCCTGAAGAGCAGGAGGAACGGAGTCGCCGCGCACGCACACGCCGAGGCCAAGGGCCACCGCCCAGAGGTCGGGGAGGACCCCGCTTCCCTCCGCGGAGCTCCGCGCCGAAGAGGCGGCGGCCACCGCCCCTCCCCCACTCCCTCCACCGCGGCCGCCAGGTGCAGAGAAACGCCGCCTCCCCCTCCCGCGCCTCTTCCCGGCGCGGCCCCCGTCTCGGCGGTCACGTCAACCCATCCGGCTCCAAAGTACTAGTCAGCCGCGGCCCTGCCAACTCCGCGAAAGGCGGGGGCAGGGGGAGGGCGGTGCCGGGGGCGAGAGGGGGCAGGAAGGGAGGCGGCCACCTCCTCCCTCCAGCGCGGCGCGGGCGGGTCTGAGAGGGACCCGGCCCTGCCTGCCGCGCCCGTGTCAGCTCGGCCCACTGGGCGAGGCGCGTGAGAGGCCGTGCCAGCTCCGCCACCGCCCCTGCCAGGCGCTCCGCGGGTGAGGTGGGGGTGGGAGGCTGGGCCAGGGGAGGCCCCGCGGGGGAAGCCGCAAGGCCACGCCTCCCCGGCGGCGCGCCCGCGGTGTTGCTGGGGAGAAAAGCGCCGCCGCGGCCCCGCCCCAGCCCCTCGGGCGCAGCGCCCTCTGCTGGTGCTACCTCGACCCTACACAGAGACGCCCACCGGCACCTACAGCCTAGACGCGACTGCAGGGGCAGTGGACCGCTGCGGTCTGGCCCTCAGAAATTACTAAAGATTATCATTCTCTCTCTTTCTCTTTCCCTCTCTCCCCGACCTCTCCGTCCTTTCGTCCTCCCCCCTTTTTAAGATTAATTCAAAAATGATCGCTGAGCTTTGCAGGAAATGGAAAAGAAAAAAAGAACAAAATCGCTCGTAATGCCTGTATTATAAAGAAAGTCTTAGAATTAAAAAAATAATAATAATTTAAAAAATTCCAGAGCGAGAGAGAGAAACATCAGACCGTCGTCTCCCGGAGGGATTCAAGTCCCAACCTGCAGCCTAGGCAGTGCCCTGACCCGGAATTGAATCGAGACCTTTTGTTGTGCAAGATGATGCTCTAACCCACTGAACCACTCCAAGGAGGGCAACACTTAGAATTTTTTTGTCTGCCCTTTCAGTGTTACATATCTGCACGCTTATGCATGTGTATTCTTTATAGAATAAAAAACACAATATCGTCAGTGCTGTGAATGCAGAGGCCTTTCTTTTCCATTGCTTTACCCTCAGGGTCTAGAACACAGTCTGGCAGTGCTCCAGGCGCTCAAAACCATTTGCTGCCAGGATTATCATTTTTAGCGGGCTTAAATATTCTTTTATGGTCCCCTGACCAGACCCCATGTGTAAGAGGTTGATGGTAAAGTGGACCATGAGCCCCTTTAGCTAGAATCTGAAGGCCAGATGTGTTGGGAGTTGAGAATTATTCAGCATACACATACAAGGTAACCCCCCATTGGGATCCAGACAACACCCTGTAATCAAACACACCACATTCCTGCTGCAAAATATATAACCAGTCACACTAAGTAGGATAAATAAATACTATAGACAGCTTCCTGTCAGTTAGGTCAGGTTTGGAGGCCAAATGAGTTTTCACCATACTGAACAGAAATCGGGGTTTCCAGAGCATTTTGAATTTGGAATTGGAAGACACAGTGGAGCAGTACCAATCTCTGGGATGTCGGAGGGTCTGATGATGTGAGTGAGCCTCTGCCATGAGCAGTGTTTTCCCGTTTCTCAGTTGTTACACATTTGGGGTGCGCAGTAACTCTAGTTAACTGCTGAGGTGCCTGCCAATTGGATGTGAATGAATGTGGGGCAAGGGGTGTGAAGGGGTGGGATTTGCTTGGGTTAGATCTTTGGTTGTGGTCACACCCCCTTCCCTAGTCCCAGCTCCAAACCATACACATCAACACTTTCGTAGCTAAGCCTTCCTCTTCCTGAATTCACTTCCAGGGCTGTGCTTGTCCCCATGAACCCCACCTGGGTATTTTATTTTTGGGGTTTTGTTTGTTTGTTTTTTAAGATTTTTATTTTATCTTTAGAGGGGAAGGGAAGGAGAAAGGGAGAAAAATATCAATGTGTGGTTGCCTCTTGTGCATCCCCTGCTGGGAACTGGCCTGCAACCCAGGCATGTGCCCTGACTGGGAATTAAACTAGGATCCTTTGGTTCACAGGCCCATGCTCAATCCACTGAGCTATACCAGCCAGGGAGACTACCTGGGTATTTTGAAAGAAAGTTGCTGAACTTCCCCCAAAGACACCCAGAGCACTACTGTGAACCAAAGGGTACCAACTGTCACTTCTCAAGCAGGGTATGGGAACCAAGACATTTATTCCACCAGCAGTTGTTAGTTGTGCTGTTACTGTGTGCAGAGAGCCATATGCAGGCTCTCCAAGCTCCAGACTGAATATCCAGCCTCCTGCTGATGTTGCCACTTGATTCCCATCCCAAATCTACCTCAGGTACAACATGTGCAAGACCACACGCACAAACCTCCCCTCAAACCTGGTCCTCTTCCACTGTGACCCATGTCAGTCACTGAGCCCATCATCCAACCAGTTATTTGAACTAGAAGCTCAGAGGCAGCTGCTACCTGCTTTTCCATCCTTATCTAATTCATGTCAGTCAAGTCTTGCCAGTTTACCTCCGAAACAACCCTGCAGCCATTCCTGCTCTCTGCCCCCCACCCCCCCACCTCCCCACCCATGCCCAATCCGGTTCCAACTCAAGAGCCTAACCAGCTTCCATTTCCAACTCTCACTCTACTCAGGTCCTTTTGTCACAATGAGGCCTGAGGAATCCCTTTGAAACACAAGGTCAGTTATGTCCTACAGACCCCAGAAGCCTCCATCTGGAGCAGCTGTCCAGGTCTATGGCCTCACCTAGGGTTCTGCAGCAGAGGACTTGTGAAATTGTGTGACAGCTATGAAACACACTCCACCCCCTGACTATAAAACTGTAATGCCTCCTTCCTTTCTCCCAAGATAGAAACAGAAATCCATATAAAAGGCCTGCAGAGCCCTGCCTGGCCTGGTCCTGCCCGGTGCTTGTGTTACTAGTCTCTAAGATCCAGGAGTACTGGCTTGCTTTTTCTGGCCCTTGAATTTCCATCCCAGGGCCTTTGCCCTGCTGTGCCCCTTACGTGGACCATTCTCCCTCCACCTCTTCATCTAGTACACTCCCACTTTCCATTCACATCTCAGTACAACTACCATTTTACCAGGAAATCTTCCTGATTGAGCTAAATAACCACCCCACGCTCTTCACCACATGCTGCTCCTTCACAGCTTCAACATGTAGTCTTACATGTATTTGTTGATTTGATCCATGCCTGTCTCTCTCAGGACACTGTTGCATCTCGTTTGTCCATCATGGTGTGCCCTGCCTTGTTTACTTGCTCCTGGAGTTATGTGTTCTGCTCAACCATCTCGGCACAAGACCAGGAGGAGAAACAGAAGCATAAAAAAGAGGTTTGCAAGTTCGTTCATCCATCCTACAAAGAGCATCAGTTAAGTGCAAGGCTCTGGGAATGTGAAGAAGATGCAGCATGTGTCTTCAGGAGCTACCAAAAGACAGCAGACTGAGAAACCAGTTGACCTCCTTCAAGATCTTAACTTTTAAATCACAAAAACAGACCCACTGACCTTGCAAAGAAAGAGCCACGCAGGGAACTTCCCCCACAGATAAAATGTCCCTTCTTTGAGCCTGAACCAATCAGCAAAGGTCCCCTTTTTCCCAACCAACCAGTCCAAATTCTTTCCAGCTTTTCTAGCTGCCTCTACCACCTGACCCTCCAAAAGGCCCACCCAAATGCTCTCAGATACAGAGGCTCCAAAGTCTTCTCTGGTGTGTGTGTTCCTTGCATGCATCAAGCTAAGTAAACTTGGCTTGGTGTGGCCATAGACATGTCCATGGTGGGCCTGGTATTCCAACTTGGAGTTCAAAACCACCTGGAAAAAGCCATGTCCCTTGAACAGCCAGGTGTTCTGGCCTTTAGTTCCACTGTCTCACACCTGGGAATACTGGTTCACATTGTTCCTAAAGTTGTTGTGGTAACTTGAACCCTGTACTTTGGGATTTGCAGTGGCAAAGGCTCTTGCTGCTAAGAGTGGGTGAAAGGGGGTCGAGGGAGTGAGGCAGGAATTCCCTCTTCCTCCTGTCTCCACCCCACCTCAAAACCCACTGTTGAAATGCAAAGGACAGAGATGCAGGGGCACTTGTGACCTTCAGAAACATGATTGAATATGTGAACTTAATAGTACCTGAAATTAGCTAAGTACACTGAGAAACAGTTGCTTGCTGAGCAAAGGTAATCTACAAGCTCCATCTAGTGGGAAAAACAGGCCACTGCCGTCCAATCCCTGAGCAAGCTCTTTTTGAGCTGCAGCCTGGGAAGCCTGACAGATCTGAGATTTTCCCACGGCCAGGGAGGCCAGCAGCTGCATGGGGCCCCTGGCATGGAGAAATAGCCTCTGCACTGAGAAAGCAAGCCTCGCTCATCGGAATGCTTTGAGTTTGGTTAACATTTTTTTAAAAAATTCAATTAAATGTATTTTCCTTTAACCCTGGCTGCCAGAAACCTCAGAGCCAAAATGGGGTCAACCTTTAGCAGGAACTTATAATGATCAGTTTTGTACTAACCTCACCTCCATTTTATCTAATTTTTAAAGTTTTCCCCCACTTTACTGACATTTTTCTGACCTAGTTTCTATCTTACATGAAAGATACTTCAAAGAATTTTTGGAAGTGGAGTCATCAGTAATTCAATACAGAGTGTCCGGCACCTTCCACAATGTCTCATTCAGGAACCATCCAGTGCAAGAGGGTTCAGAGCCCCAGACCCATGAAGCTGAGATTCAGTGAGTGGGAACCTGTGAGATAAAGTGGCTGATATGTATTGAACCTTGACCAGATGCTGGGTACTTTTCTAAGCACTTTAAATGTAAAAACTCATTGAATTCTTGCAATCTTATTTTTATAGGTGAAGAAATGAAGCTCCAAGTTCAGGAGGCAGCATGTTACCCAGAAATAGATGATACACAGTCTCAGAGAGGTTAATAACTCATCCAAGGCCACACAGCTAGTAAGTGTTAGAAGTGGAGTTAGGATGCCCCAAGTCCATGTCCTTAACTACTGGGCTCTAGTGCTGTTTCATGAGCTCTGAGTCAGGTCTCAGTCAAGGCCAGAGCAGAGGAAAGGGACTAGACAAGGCTCTGTTTCAGGCTCACAGACTAGACAAGGAACTCGCCAGCAGAGAGCGCTGGGTAGGACTGTGTGGCACAGAACCATCTGTGGTTCAGTAACCACCAGACGTCTCGGCTCCCAGAAGGCTGCAGCGACCCAGTTAGTGAAGGTTCCAGGAGCATAGCAGCTCGCAATAACAGCAGCTCTAACAGCGGCAGCAGCAACATTTCAGGACAGCTCTCTGGTCAGTGTTCCTGGACAACATAACACTGGCATTGGGAGGATTTTCAGCGGTAACGAGCTGCCAGCAGAAGCTTCCCCTAAGTTCTCTTCAGATTTATATGTAGATGCCATCAATCTTCCTTCTGCAGATGTGCTATTCCATTTGGTAGTCAAGGTTGGTGCCACTTAAGTGGGTTCCTGCTGCAAGGAATGTGAGAACATCCTCTTCATTCATTTGCAGATTTCTGGTGGTTACTGATCTCAGGACTGACCACCGGCCTCTCTACAGAGGCATCTTATGTTAACCTGGCTACCATCACTCTGTGTGACACAGACTCTCCTCCGTGCTATGTGGACATTGCTATCCCTGGCAATAACAAGCGAGATTACCTGGTGGTATCATGCAGTGGATGCTGGCCCAGGAAGTGCTGCGTGTGCATTGCACCATCTCCCCTGAGCACCCATGGGAGATCATGCCTGATCTCTACTTCTACAGAGACCCTGAGGTTTGAAGAGGAGGTATTTCAGGGTGAATGGATGGCTCCAGCTCCTGAGGTCACTGCTCTCACCCTGGGGTCACAGACTGGTCTGAAGGTGCAGGTGCCCTAGGGGCCTGTTTGGCAGTTTCCTATGGGAAGCCCAGAGTGATCAGCTGTCACTGAAGATGGGTCTGCAACCCCCACTGAGCAGGGCACTGAATGGAACTACCAAGTGGTCTGTAAGATATTCTCTACATTGTGAAAGTTTCCTGTTAAGTTTCTTGGGAACCAATAGCAACATAGTATGGACCCATCTGGGTAGCATGAAAAAGGGTCTGGTTTTCTAAGTAGACATTAAACATGATATAACCTTTTTCTTTTAATGACTGGCTACAGAGGTGCTCCACCCAGGTTCTCTGCAGGGCTGATGGATCTATTCCCCAGCTGCCAGGAATATCAGCTACTCACAACTTTGTCTACCGCTGAGAATTGCCCTCTGTCCCAAGGAACTACTTGTCCCAGGTTAAGCCTCCTGACAAGGTGCAGCCTGTAGCCAATGACTGGCTGATACTGGGATCCAAAGTCCCTTCCCCACTTCTCATTTTGGTTCAGGTCTGAAAGGTCAGTGCAGCTCCAGAACTCCCTGTAACGTAACATCGGGTAAGGCCTCCTCCGGAACCACATTGTGGATTAGCTTCTCCCTCTGCCTGCTCCTGCCTTCCATCTCCCAAGAGCACTTTCAACCAACCTGCGTACAGCTGTCTTCATCTGTCTCCAGAAAACCCAGTCAGAGACACAGATTTATCAAGTCTTAGGTTCAAATCCCTGCTCTCACATGTCCTAGCTGTAAAATTTGGGGCACATTTCTTAATATATCTGGATCTCCATTTCTTCAAATATAAAACAAGAAAATTAGGTGAGAAAATCTCTAGGACACTTGCAGCTCCTTATTTATACTGACCATAGACTCATGAGGCTGTTGAGATGTTGGTCCACAGCTAAGTAGCCAAAGCCTAGGCATTCAGTTCCAATGTCTACATTTGTTTTTGCTTCTTTGCTCTGTTGCCATCAAATACCTGACATTCAAGAGTGAGGTTGCTGATAGTGAAAGCTTGAGTAGAATCCTTTATTGATGAACTCTTCAACTCTATTCCCAGGAGGGTGAAAGTGTTATACTATGTCTATGCAGTTAACATGTGTAAAACTGCACTGTTTGGTTCCATCAATACTGCAATGTTGCACTGACAAAGCTCCAGTGTTTTGCCCTGAAGCCCATTGTGAAATGGGCATTTCACAGTGTAGTGACTTTTAAGAAAGCAGATCTCAAGTCAGCAAAACTCACTGTATTTAAAAGGGACAGGGCAGTAGCACACCACTTGAGTAGTAAAATTTTCCTCCTGAATGTGAATTTCTCCTATGTTTAGTTCTACATGTTCATGCCCTTCCCTGACCTTCCCATCAGTCTAGAATGCTCTAAACCCAGTTCTAACTGGGGCAACATAAAGGTATATTAGCTAAACCCATTCTTCAGAAACATTTCTAAATGATGCTTTTATTTTGGGAACCACTCAAGTTCTCTTTCCTCACCCAGCAAGCTTTGCGTTATTTACATTGTTGTACAATTAGAAAAGGAGGAAACCTAACTTTGAAAATGCTTTGTTTCTGCTGAGAACTTAACGGTAAGGGAGAGTATCTTTGAGGTAGGTTTAAGTCATTGACAAGAAGTAACTAATGCTGTGGGACTTAGCCCTGAAACGTAAGTGCCTTACCATTAGTTTGCAGCAACAAAAGCTCAGTGTGTGTGCTAAGTGTTGCATAAGTTACAATTTATAAGCATGCCACTCATCAAGCTTAAAAAGAACAATGTTAGATAAATGCAGAAATTAAAACTCTACAACATAGTATGTCACCATGGTAAAGGATTGTTGGTATAACTGTACCAATAATTCATAAGATTCAAGCCAAATATTAAAATGTTGTCATATACTACTCCTTGTGCAAACTCAAAACTTTTTATACCCTGGATACCAGAATACCTTTAAAATTCCTCCCAAATCAGGTTCCATGAGGCAGATGGAGATAGTGTGATCCCCCTAAATCTGAAAGGTCTCTGAATTTCACACCAGGGTTTATGCACGTGGTTATGCATTAAACAGCACAGTAACAGTGGTAAATGTGTATCTATTCTTGTAAGGGCAAAACATAATGATAGATCAGGAGAAATGAAAAACAGAAGATGGAAAGTGGAAAATACTCAACAGCCGTAGGAAACAGAGTTCCAAGAAGGCAGTGCGGAAAATTAAAAAAGCTCAAATTCTAAAAGGCACAGGGATCAGACAGAACCCTGACCGCTGGCAAAGGCAGTTAACGTGCGGACATTCAAATCCTGGATCCTCATTCCTATGCTGCACAGCCGGGTAAGAGCCCTCTCCTTTGCAAGACTGGGCATTCATTGTCTACAGAGGGTCAGCAGTCCTCTGGGCGGCACTCTAGGCACCACGGGGGACAGGGCTGTCCTACTGTACACTGTACACAGAAGCCCACTTGAGCCTGACCTCACTTGACTTCTGAACACCGGCAGATAGCCCATCACCCTGCAAGCAGGATATATGAAGCTAATTCACTGAGACTTGGCAGACTTCAAAATAATAGAGGCTCCCCAACGAATGCACCAGGACAGAGCAGTTTCAGCTGACAAACTGTACTCACAGCTTTATTACTTGTTAGCTCTTCAGTCCTCAGCTCAGACACAAGGGTTACCAGACACCTGAGGACAACCTCTACATCATAAAGGATACAGAGCAACTAAAAAAAAAAAAAAAAAAACCAGAAAATAACAATTTGGAGAGAACACTGTTTAGACCTTGGGGGTGGGTGAGGAGAGGGAATGTCTAAAAAATGAGTATTCTCAGAGATAAAAGATACTGCAACCCTAGCTTGGAAACTAGAAGTTGCAGAAGTGAAAACCAGACTTGGAATACAATAATAATTTATCATAATAATTTGAGAAACAGAAAATAATAGATGGAAGGACATGAAATAGAGAATTAAAATTCCTGACATTTAGCCAAGTGTCCCCTCCTCTGCATAATGCTGCTAAAAACTGAGTGGCAAGGAAGCTGAAGGCACAGGTACACACTAGATGGAGTCTGGTAGCGTTATCTACGAAAAGCTGGAACTGGACTTGAGGACTACTTTAGAGTTGAGATCCCACTAGTTTACTGCAGTCATCTTTTGCACTTAATGTAACCCTCTTTGCTCTACTGTCAATGCATACTTCATCAATTGCAGATTCTTAACTTACCAATTTCCCATAATCAATCCACTGATAATTTACTCACTAAGCCATCAACTGCAAAAGCTGTTAACAGGCATAAGTGGTATTGTGGTAGAGTCAGAATTTGAAGACTGTTAATATGGAATTGCTTTTGAAACCAAAGTCCAAGACAACAACAAAATGAGCTTTCCTATTCACTGCCATTCAAGTTTGCCCAGCCCTAGTTTCCAATAGATAAAAACCCAAATCCTTACTGTGTAACAGGGTCAGAGGGACTTGAGCCTAGAATGGTTTCTCGTTCCCTTATGCATACTCCTTTTTGAGTGAAAGTATGTACTATGATTAAGCAGATACATGTAGCACCCACAACCTGTAGTTAAGCAAAAGGAACATGAAATTCCTCAGTATATTTAAGAGTAGGGACTGCTACTTTCCAGGTTAGCTTTAACTTAAAATGCTTCCCTAACTTTCCCTGTCCCAAATTAGCAATCACAGTCAGGAAAATGTTCAACCCAAATGATCCATGACTCAAATCTGATTCCAGTCCCAGCAGAAAATAGCTCCAGAAATTGTAGGTGTAATTTACTTTGCTATCAAAACACAGCCACTTTAAAGTGGGCCACTGAACACCAGAGGAAGGCCATTATTAAAGCCTGCACCTTTAAATATATATAAAGATTTTTACTTATTTTTAGAGGGGAAGGAGAGAGGGGGGAGAGGGAGAAATATACAACGTATGGTTGCCTCTCCTGTGTCCCCTGCTGGGAACTGGCCTGCAACCCAGGCATGTGCCCTGACTGGGAACTGAACCTTTAAATATATCATACATCTATTCTGCCTTCAGGATCGACAAAATTAAAAGTATTTGTGGGATTCATTCATAATTTGAACACGGAAGACTGTTATGGTAAATGGTCTTCGTCCTACTTCATACTTTGAAGCCAATTAGGCAAGCATTCTTTATCACAGTGCTGGTCACGTTGCTACCAACTACAGTGAGGAAATGATTATCACAAGACAAAAAAAAGATTGCTCAGTGTGACTTTTCAACCCAGTATTTGCACTGAATGGTGTATCAATGCTCACATTTATGTGCAATTATCTAGTTCAATTTACAGATTATTTCATTTTGTCTAAGTTTACATTTGTTTGGAGGCTGGTGAATTGATGTGCCTAGAAAACATGGCCCTAAAAACATGTTAGTGCTCACATCAAAACCTTCATTGTTCCGCATGTAATGCCCAGAATCATTTTACCAAATTTAACTTGTTGCTCTGCAATAAAAATTCTGAAAGAATGCTTGTTAGAAAGCTATATACAAAGCTGACATGTGAAACTTCAACTTTCTTTCACAATAGAAGCCATCAAAATAAAATGTGAGGAATAAAAAACATTTTATCTGTGTATTCAGAATCACATACAAGTTACCTTTACAGTTCAATTTACTATATAGAAATCATTTGGGTTTTATATTCAGTTAAATTCTGAACCGAGATTACAATATTGTAAATTATAAAGATTGTTACATTAATTCAGTACTTTTTTAGCATACAAATTGAAATACATTAAGTTCAAACTTCAGCTTTATGGCAAACAGTCCTCAAATACAATACAGACATTTCTTGAAGTTACATGTGTGATTTTGCAATTCTGAGCTGCTCATACACAGAACAGCTCTCCTATGAACATGGCAACATTGACATGCCATGAAGCTCAAAGTTGTATAGTCAAGCCAAAGACTCAAAACTGTACCATTTTTTAAAAGATCTGGCATTTCTGGACCAAAGCACAACAGGTAAAGAAGGCTGGGTATAATCCCTCCTCCTTATTACGGTTAAAATAAAGTTGCATGGTAGCTTGAAATTTTGCATAAAACCCCATATTATACCTTGGTAAAGTCCAAGGTATAAGATGACCATGGGTTGGGGCCCCAATTTTTTATTAGTAGAACCCATACAATTCAAATGAGCATTAATCAAATCAAAAAACATTAAGCACCTACTGGTTTAAGAGACTGAAATTTATTAAGAGATTCATGATCAATTTCTTTCCACCTTGAAATCAAGGTGTAAAAACCAGCTATTAAGTGCATTCCAAACTTCTCCTATGTAGCACAGGTAGAATTTTCTGTCCATTGGCACCAAAGTGAAGTCACATTTCCTCTTGGGAGACAGAAATTCCACATCTGAACATAGAGTAAGTTAGGAAAAAAATGACCCCTGGTGTTTATTACTATTGTGATTCTGAGACCTAGGATTACTAATAATATACTAGCAGTGAACACCACAAACTCCTGGCAACAGCTGTCAGGTTAGTGATACTACCTTCCCCCTCCCCCCAATCACCATAAAATTTTAGTATGAAAAGAATTAAAAGCAATCACTAACTTGAACAAACGGGAAATAAGAAACTAAGCCATTAGCTAAGTAACAAAACACCTTGGAAGTCTGAAATCATTGCAATTGAGAAATTGGAAATAGGTGTACCCCGCCCCCCACCCAAACTCTGAATTTAAATAATATTTCGTGCAAAAGAGCATCAGGTTTCTGGATATAGATGTAGCCCTTCTTTAAGTTTGTGCTGCAGAGTTTTCTGCTATTTTTATTTCCCTCCCCCAAGATACTGGAAGTATTTAATAGAATCGTCCATCTCAGCCAAAAGATTTGTGATTCAAAGATTTACTAAGGTACTCTATGCATTCTACCTATACAGAAACACCTATTATTACAATTGGTTTATGCAGGATTAACATTTTTGGTGTTAAAATTGTTAAACATCATGCTTACTGCACATTGACTCTCCATGATGCATCTGAACTTCACAATGATTTACCAAACATTTTATTTAAATTACTAATTAAATAACTGAAAAGATATACTGAAGCAAACTAAACTTAAGTGGGCTATAAAGAAAAATAACCTTCAAAACAGTCCATATACACATCTATTTCAAAACTACCTTTGCTAGCTAGCCCCTTTCCCAAAGTTTTAGCCTGAAAAAAAACAGTAAAGTCTACACAAAATTTTATTGCAATCATACAAGGGTTACATTAGGTCAAATACAACAAATACTATGATGCAATTTTACATTTATTAAACTACAGTTCAAAGCACAAATTTACACATTCTAAATACACTAAACGTATCTAATGAAGTCACACTGGTCTTCCACTGACATTTGATATATCTGGGTGAAAGACATTAACTTTACAAGACTTTTAAACACGAATCCTTAGTATAAAAACTGTGTACTTGTATGTAAACGATTTAATGGGGAACCCAATTAATGGGCTTCCATCTCCACTAAGTCATCCATTTTGTTGCATATTTTAAACGCTTAAGGGGCAGAGCAAACTGGTAAGTTTAAATCTGGATACATTATCTAAATCTCCCAATTAACCCCCAATGAATTATAGATGAAAGCTGATTTTGTCTGGTCCCAAATAGCTATAACTAATAGTTTGTTTCCAAGACAATTAACTGAATAAGATTGTTTTAATTTTCCCCACACTGGAATGTAGACCAGACAAGCTTAACTTGCAACTTCAGATCTAAAGAAGCGTTAATGCCTGTTTAAGCTTCAGTGGAAAAGCTGTCTTCTTGGCTCAGCTGAATGCAAGAAGGCACAAAGAAGAAGTTCTTCATCATTGTGTCTGCAGTGATTCCAGCATCTTGCATCTCATACCTACATTAAAAAAAAAAGAAGGCATAATTCTGAATTTAAGCACAAAGACCACACAATGAAATGGGATTATACCACCTAACAATGAAATGGGACTATAAAGTATCTTTCAATGACCCTTAAAAGACTAACAGTTTGCTACTACTTGTAAGTTATTCATTCATTACAAAATTAAAATTAACATTAACATTCTGACATCTCGAATACCTAATCTGTTTTAAAATAAAAACACCTTACCAATCACTGAATGACATCATGTAATAAATAGCTGGCCTCTGAAAATCATTAAAAGCAGACGGTTCGTGGAGAGAATCTGCTCCCATGTTATCAAAGATAAGCCAATCTCCCACATTCAGCTCAGGAAGAAGACAGCTTTCCACAATTTGATCAAGCTCGTCACAGGATGGACCCCAAAGGCTGCTTGTAAACAGAGGCTCATCGTCCTTGTATTTCTGTAGGAGAGGAAAAGTTTTACTTATGCCTGTACTGAATTTGAGGGTAGGTAAGAGATTTCTTCACTACCTCAGACCCAGTGTGCCCATGAAAGGCAGGTCTAGAGCCAGGGCCAGTGGTGCTACTTATTAGCTCCATGCCAGGCAACAAACTAAAGAGACTAGACTAAAAAGCCAGAGGAATGCAAATCCTCATTCTCTTTCCAAAAATTGGGAGGCATCTTAAAAATAAAAGCTCAGTTTATAAACTGCCAAATAAGCAGGCTTGATATTATTTGTAATAGAACTTGCCTTGTGAACCTCTGGAATGGTATTTAAGTCCTCAGACAGTTTACTTGCAAAAGAACCATAAACACCATCATTCATATAGTACACGAAGGCTGGTTCATCACTTCCGGTTTTTTCTGCTGAAATAAAGAGGAAAATTAAGATAAATTTATAATAAAATGCCTAATATAGTTATTATGCAAAGCCTATCAAATACACTGAAAATTTATAGAACTGACTCCTGGTTTTCACATCTCAAAATATTTAACTTAAAAAGAAAAAACCCACTAATATATACTGAAAAACCTTAAATAAAACTGTGAGCCTAAAAATACTGCATTTCACAAAGGAAACACCCAACGAACATGCAATATGTGCTGTACAACACCAGGTAAATGGGAATTAAAACTACAACGAGCTACCCCCACCACACACACCCACTGAACGGAGAAAAGACAGATGTGAAAAAGGAAACCTATCAGTAAAGAGGACGAACAAGCAGAACCTGCGATGCACACTGCCCGTGGGAGAGTAAAATAGTGACGCCACTCTGAAGTCTCCCAAACACCTGTTTTGTGACCCAGCAATCCAATCGTTAGTCATTCACCCAAGGGAAATGAGATGTGTCCTCAAGACTTGTTCAAGAATAGTAAGTTTTATTTGTAACAGCCCCAAACTGAAACAACTAAATTTTCATTAGCAAGAGAATGTAAACTGTATATTCAGACTATTAGCAATAAACATGAAACAAAATGGTTCGATCAGGTATTATACAGAGCTTTCTTAACCAAACAAAAACGCTGATTCCATTTATATGAAGTTCAAAGGCAGTTCAAACTAATCTATGTGGGAAAATAATCAAAATAGTGTTTGGCAAGGGAACAAAACTTAGGAAAATAATTCTAAGATATGAAAACTGTATTTTGATAGGGATGTCACTGTATGCCTTCATTAACTCATCAAATTATATACTTAAGATTGTGCTCACTATATATAAACTTGGGTAAGATACACACAAAACAAAATCCCTAAACAGATACTGAGTCTGGTTAAATGGTGTGCTGTTTTGTAGTGATATGGTTAGCTATTCTGGAAACACCAACACCTTCTGCATATTCTATGCTTTAGTGAGTGAGGGATAGAGAGATAATGGGAGCTAGGTTTCTTCTGTTGGGAAAGGAGGAACGTACTCTGTGGTACATTATACCCACAGCTTTTGATATGCAGGTATATTTAAGAAATTAAAAAACTTAAAGATAAAAAATCGTCTCTTACTCCCGCACATTTAAGGAAAAAAAAACTGTAAGACGAAATAAGTCTCCTTCATGTAGAACAGTACTTCCTGTACATTTTTTAAAAAGTGATACTTCTGGACTGTATAGGGCTTCTTTGTTGGTTTGCCTGGAGAGCAGATTAAAAGGAGTTTCTTGGCCCTTGTAAGAAAGTATAGGGCTGAATCTCCCTGTGGCTCATGTGACTAAGAGAAACGTAGCAGAGATAGCACAATGAAACGCTGCTTCTTAACAAGGGAGGAGAATCAATGCCTGGGGGAAGTGTGTATAGAGTATGCACATCTAAACATCAGCACAAGAGAGTTGGATTCAGGGAGTTGTATGGAATGGGACCTTGGCTAGGGACCTAGGCCACTTTGAAAAGCTCCCTAACTGCCTATAACTGGCTGAAGACTATCTACACTTTATAATCCATAAACTGTCTTACAGTGTAATTATACTTTAGTATCTGATAAATCCATCTTCAAAATAGCTGGAATTATCTACCAACAAGAATAAACTATGAACTTTGTTAACTTACCTCCAGAGGAAAATTTATCACTTTCAACAACTTTCTTTGCAATGATATTAACTGCAAGTGTAAATGCAGAAGACACATAATAGCTTCCAGGTTCTGAAATTATCTTAATGCCAGATCCTTCAGGAAAGTAGACATCCAACAAAGGGCTGATAACATGATTAACCTATGGAGTTTAAAACCCAAATTATAGTTTCAATATTGGATAATTCAAATTTCAGACCCTGAAGCTTAGCTGTGTAGCTGTCATCTTCAATGCAATTAAGCAGGCTTTATTTAAGCCATCAAAGTTTGCCAGAATGGCAAATACCTCCTGGTGATTAATCAGCCACGCTTCTGTCTAGCAACAAAGGAGCAAACTTTCAAATCAGTTTCTAGATATTATAAAAGGGGAAGGAGGGCAGAGCAGGAAGGTGAGAAGTGATACCCGTCTGGATAAAAGAGCTTAAGCTTCTAGGCTGTGAACTCACTGTGCTATCACGTAGTCCACAAGCGCACAACTACGCAGAAACCATTTTGTGAGGAAGTTATGCTTGAGTTAAAAAAAATTCATTAAACTTATCAAAGTTAACTAGGTCTTCTCACTGCCTTATTTCTCAGAATCAAATTTTAAACAGATGTTACAGGTTTTTAGTTCCTGCCACTGTAAAATTCCTACTCTACACATCTACCACTTTAGCAATGAATAAGAGATTATTCCAGTATGTCCATCCACTGAACAAAGTTTACCTCTTCCAATTGAAATTCAGTTCCTGTGAAGCCTCCACCAATGTCTAAGATGTTCATTGTGAAGCCAAATTCTCCCTAGGGATGAAAAAAAGTATTTTAAATGCTTTCCTAAACTGCAATGAATATAGGGACATTTTGAAAACCCCCTCCCAGGGGGATAAATATCTGTTCTGACCTTCAATACAGCAAGTTTTTTGGTTTCTAACAGAAGCAGGTTAATTCAATGTCTGTTATAGTATATATGTTATATAGTATATAACATATAATATATGTTAGCTGCCTGATGCTGTCTGTACTGTTTTGTAGACAAGTAAATTACTATTTAATCCCTTAAATCACTTTAAAAATGTGACTGTATGAAACTCTGCTTATAGTGTAAAAAAATAAGGTGCATGTCAGAGACAGAAAAACACAGTGTTGTAGTCTTAAATAACATCCTGGATTTAAATATCAAAATACAGGAAAAAACTTACAGCCATGTCAAACACACATCGAGCATCGGATAGAGCATGTACATATACTTGAGATTCTTTACAAGCACTTGATACATGGAATCTGTAAGAAATAAAGTAGTAAATTTAGAGCAGCAGCAAATTTGAGATTCTTCATACTAATTCTTTTAAATTCTTATTCACCATATTGAGATAGTAAGTATTTACCTTAACCTTACCAAATATTTCAAGTATTAGAAGCACTAGCCTCTAACTGTCAAATTACAATACTTTACAATGAATTACCAGTCATGATTCATGGCTAACGGATTGGCAGGAGCATGCTTTTTGTATATGTGGTAAAGTAACAAGCTCCACCAATAAAAATGGGTCACAAAACCTTTAATTTGAATGTGTAATTTTATCTGGCAAAATATAAAAGTGTCTGTGAAATATAAATGAACGTCTGTTCAGCTGAGTATTACTTATTAAGTGATATAGACTCAGAAGAGATTAAATTTAAGTGAAGTATGATTCTGTACGCTGACTGTGGTGGTAGTTGCACAAATCTGTTTAAATGCATAGTATACACCCAGGAAGTCAATTTTCCTTTATATTAACTTAAAAAAAATATGGTTGAAATATGAAAACTCTCAAATACATGTCAGCACTGTCACTTAAGGTAGTGATTTAACAGTGGCGATTCTTTATCCATCTTTATGAACAATTTAAAAAGCAAGACCTTGTACTATAGCAAGAGTAGCAATGGGCTGACAACCCAGAAAATCTGGAGCTTTATGCTTCAATCATCTCTCTGGGTCTGTTTCCCCACATATACTATCAAGAATGTAAACAAAGTCTACTGAATTACTGAAGTGCCCCCCTCCCCCAGGATTAAA
Source organism: Anoura caudifer (assembly GCA_004027475.1). Classification (NCBI taxonomy): domain Eukaryota; kingdom Metazoa; phylum Chordata; class Mammalia; order Chiroptera; family Phyllostomidae; genus Anoura; species Anoura caudifer. The sequence continues at coordinate 94,727 of PVKU01003783.1, forward strand.
AAGATGAAAAAGTCTTAAATGAAAAGAGAAAAACAACATAAGTTGCAAAGTGAATGCCATTTTGGCAGTAATCAGAATTACAGTAACCCCTCTCCATTCAATTTAAAAGGTGATTTAAATAAATAACTTATATTTATCTCTTTAATAGGGGAGAAGAGATACAGGCACAAAATAGTATGAAGGATAAAGCATATTTAATTTTTTCTAATCTAGAAGAAAATATATATAAAAACTGGAAGTTGACACTATGAGTTCACATAAGTGAGTTCTTAAATCAATAATCTTATTAAGACAAAGATCATCACCATAAAATGAAGTTTAAAACAAATACTTACTTGACCCCAATAATTTGGACATCAAGTTCCTTAGCACATTCCAAGATATGTCTACAGTTCTTCAGGGTGGTGCCAAACTTCATGTTACCCTCTTCACCTCCAATGTTATCTTCTGTTGCAATATGTAGTAAGACCCTAAGAAAAGGGGAAGATGATTGGGGCAGAGTTGGTTTACATCATCATCAGCACATGTGAAGCCTGAAGATTGTAGGAACTGTTTTCATTATGTTGCCAGTGCGCCCAAATCCAGCGACGGATGAATCGCGTGAACCTAATGAAAAACAATCCTGTATAGAGAAAAAACTAGCAATTAGGGCCTAAAGCATGAAGCTTTACAAGGATGGAATTTGGAAAATGCAGGAAGTTAAGGCTCTGTTGTAGCTGCAAGGGTAGGTAGGGCTCTGCAATGAAAGACATTACTTTCAAATGAAGTCCATCAGTCCATAAATGCACCTAGCAAGACTAAATTGAATAGCAATGTCATCACTGTTTTTCAATAAAAAGTATCGGGGCTTCAAATATTTCAAATTTTGCAAATTATGCTAGCCAGCAAACCTTCCATCCACTTACTCTGAACATTCTTTCTATTAATTTTTTATATGTAACAAAAAACTGGGAAGTGTTGAGTTATTTTGTGTCTAAAAAGAAGCCTATTAGACTATTGATTCCAATCTATTTAGTATTTCCTTCCAAACCATGAAAATCTAGACAAAACCATCAAGAGACCATCAGGTAATTCCAAAACCACTAAAAACTGCAAATATAAAAATGTTGCTTCCCCAAGAAGTCCTGGTGAATGACTGATGGTAACAGAGGGTTCGTCTGACAAAAGCAAAATTATTCTACCTATGGGAGGAATCAAACTATCAAGAATGTTCCATTCACTTTACAATTTAATACAAAAAGCACTCCATCCAAATCAGGACTTGACTTCAACAGATCATGGAATAGAAATTTTTTAGAGACAGGTTTCCCTAGAATTTTCAAAAACAAACAAACAAACAAACAAACAAACAAAACCACCCCTTTATCCAAAGGTTTTCAGGGTAATCAATTCTATCAGGACATCTTTCTCAGAATACCATTAATGTCACTAAGAAAATTGTAAGTATACAAGGAAAATACGGACAATATACATTTTCCAGAACATATTACACAATAACTCATTCAAAATAAGCAATTTTGTGCTCATATAATATACTTTTCTGTTAATACAGTATTTTTAATGAAGTCATCTTGACATACTAGTCCATGACATTAATTTTTGTCTTAAAACTTTTTGCCTTTAAAAGTAAACTTTTTAACTTAAAAAAACCTTGGGGCCCTGGCTGGTGTGGCTCAGTGGACTAAGTGCTGGCCTGCGAACCAAAGGGTCGCTGTTTCGATTCCCAGTCAGGGTACACGCCTGGGTTGCAGGCCAGGTCCCCAGTAGGGAGTGCATGAGAGGCAACCGCACATTGGTGTTTCTCTCCCTCTCTTTCTCTGTCCCCTCCCTCCCTCACTCTAAAAATAAGTAAAATCTTAAAGAAAATCAATCAATCTTGGGATGCATGCAGGAACAAGTAAAAAATTACACTTCCTGTTCAAATAGAAGCATGGGCTTTAATGAAATCTCTCCAATCACTAAGGACCATTCAAGAACTATGGCCAAGGGCAGATCACATCCTTAGCTAAGCAGGAAAAAAACCTGATCAAAATACATCCTATTCCCCAAATGACAGATTCCTAGCAGGGTTAATGTGGTTATAAAAATATTAGCTGTGGCGGCCCTAATTTGGTTATCCCACCAACCACATCTTCATGGAGTTAAGTACTATAAATTCATACTCCTAACTGCCCATATCACATCCCCAATCCACAGGAAGGGTCAGAAGTAGGCAGACAATAAAATGGTAGCATTTTAAATAAGCTAAAGTAATTAAAATATGCATCACTGCTCTACACAAATACCTCCTTTCCCCAGACTAAAGACAAACCCAAACCCTAACTAAGCAAGTAAAATATACCCCAGGTATTTAGTTTTATACTTACTTGGCATTTGGGTGATTGCGTGCAATTTTCTTCAGTTCGACTTCACTGTCACATGTCATGGTGTTCACTCCAACTTTTGCTGCATACTTTATCTGAGACACTTGCTTGCAAGGACTTATGTAAATGATGTTTTCTGGAGATACACCCAATTCTTGCACTAATGCAATTTCAGTCTGTAAAAATAGATTTTTAATAGTGTCATCTAAAAGGCAAAATTTCTATTACTTTTCAGTTACTACCTTATATTTTTACTTTTTGGTTAAATTCAAATTATATTAGGTAAAATTAGGATTACACATCAGTTTACATTCTGGTAACACCTACTATACTACCCTGTCTTAAAACCTTTAGAAAGGTACAACTGCCATCAGAGAAATTTCAAGGTTTACTTTGCTTGTTATCAGAAGTAGCTTTGTAACTTGGTCTAGCTAGCTCTAGCCTAAGAGAAGGGAATAAAAAGGTTTTGGTTAAAGAAAACTTGTAAAAGTCTCATTCACTGAAATTTTCTACACTTGAAATTTATCAATTTCCAACCTTAGGCTGCAAATTTAAACAAGAGTATAAAAAAACCGATCCTAGAGTAAACCTTCCTTGAAGGGTTTCTTCTATTGTGTTGGTAACCAAAAGTTAGAAAGTGAATTTCCAAATGTTGCAGTTCAATGACTAAATACTTACTTTACTGGAACAAGCAAATCCAGTTCCAAGAGCCGCCAAAATCTCAAGTACAGCTGGAGTGGAGTTGCACTTTACCGTGTAGAATGGCTTTATTTGAGCCACTATGCTCTGCCACTGACTGTGTTTCTTCACAATCTTTCCAAGATCTCCCACAAAAAATGCATTTTTCCCTGTCTATTATGATTATGAAAAAAGAGTAACAATTAAACCACTGAGAATAGAGAACTCCCTTTGCCCTCCACAAATGAGCCCAAATATATATTATTTACAAATACTATCAATACATTTTTCTTTTAAACTTGACTTTTTGCTGTTCTGCATTGGCATATAAAATATTCTCTACTTTGATGAAAAAAATATTATACTATTTCAGAATTGCCTCAATTTTACTTTTTTTCAGAGGGGAAGGAGATCACCCACTTCCTTCCATGCTACCATTTAAAATAATTTGGCAGTTCAGGATCTAGTTTCCTAACATAGCAAATAAAAATCAAGAATGCCTAACAAAATAAGTTTTGTATCTCCATTATAAATTGTACCTAGAGACAAGATGGTAAAATGGGAGCAACTAGAATGGGAACCTATTTTCAAGGAGACAAAGTTGGTAGTCTATGTTCCTTTAAAAAAATGGTACAATAAAATTAATTTCAGAAGTATACTAAATATCTGATAAGCTTGAGTGAAAGTATTCTTCCTTCAAAGGAAAAATGATTTTATTAGGAATTTGAGAAAGATCTGCAATGATTTCAAAACTGTGCCTATTCTAGAGGCAGAAGGATAACTGTGCATGTCAGCCAGAGCACAAATTACTCAAAGCTGGTTCGTGGACAATATAATCTTTGGGATACACAACATTCAAGTATTGTTTTAAAAGCCATGAAGCCATTATTGCTGCTTTAATTTTTCAAGCACGTTTTTTGGAAATGTATACTACTGGAACATCCTGACCAGGAAACAGACATGACTGGAAACTGTGGGGTAGGTATGGCAATATAGGACAGCTGTACTGAAATTACCCCACCCTTACAAGACACGGAATTTCTCATGTTCTGAAGGCTGAAATTTTATTTTTACTGTAATGTGAAAAAGAATTAGGCTATCATGGGTACCAGCAAGAGGAACAGGAAACATTCCGTTATAAGCCACCCCTCAGCCATACAATTAAGTAAGATCACTGGCGGGGAATAGGGTTGAGGCCTAATCCTCACTCAATCTTACTAAATGTGGGACAGTTTACCTGCAGGACAAGAATGGGTGAAAGAAGTATGTCAAAGGTCGATTTGACCCAAGCATTGTGAAAGTTCAGTGACTAACAGAAAGGTCGGCAAACTTCCAGGAGGAGGTTCCTAGTTACATGAGAGAATTAACCGACGAGTGTCTTGGCTGTAGAACAGATTGAACAGCATGACAAGTGCCACTTTTTCTCCCCAAGAATTTTGATAGCAGGGAAAGAGAGAAATAAAGGAACTGTGCTGGAGTGTGGGGAGGTGATCACATCTATAAAAGTCAAGAGAATAGATTTTTGGTTTTGTTTTTCTCCATTTCCCTACCCACAGGAGAACAGTTTTTTTGGTATCCTATTAGTGAACACTAGTAACATGAAAACAATTCAACTAATTTGGGGAAATTAGCTCCAATAAAGAAACAAATTCTACCAGTAAAGTGATAAACAAAAGTGATTCTATCAATAATCACAAAACAAAAATAAATGACCTGAAGTAGTAGTGACTATGACTCTGTAGGAGGTGACACGTGGGGCAGCAGAGTGTAAGCTTTCAACATAAATGATAAAATTCTCAGTCAACATACCCAAACAAGGTGATCTGAAATACAAATTAGAATCTCAAGCATAAAGTTGAGGAAAATGAGTAAGAAGCCATGTATTGATGAGGAGGATAGCTGACAACATATTAAGAAAATAAAATAGCCCTGGCTGGTGTAGCTCAGTGGATGGAGCGCAGGCCTGCAAACCCAAGGGTCGCCGGTTTGATTCCCAGTCAGAGCACATGCCTGGGTTGTGGGCCAGGTCCCCAGCTAGGGGCATGTGAGAAGCAACCACACACTGATGTTTCCCCTCTCTTTCTCCTTCTCTTCCTCTCTCTCTAAAAATAAATAAATAAAACCTTAAAAAAAGAAAAGAAAATATACAAGAGTCAGGTTCTAAAAGGCACAGCAGAGAAAGGGCTGTCAGAGAGAACTTTTAAAAATGAAAAGTAGGCTGAAAAGAAAACCTCGTCACTACTCAAGGGGGGTGGGGAATGTTAAGACAACGGGGGGGGGGGGGAAGACAACCTGGAAAAGTTAATGTTTGAACAAGGCACTTTTATTTGATTAACATCTTGGAAATAAAGCATTGACATTTTAGAATTTAGAAATCTGAGAAATGTTAAGAAGCCACACTTACCAGGGTATGTTCATTAACATAGTTATCAATAACATTTCCAAGGTTTGTTCCTTCATCCAACAGGCCAACGAAGTAGTTTGCATCGTCAATAAATCCTTTCATCTCAGCCGTATTCCACAAAGCCGAAAGTCATAAACCAGGAAAAACAAGAGACGGGCCACCAAGCCTTATGTCTGGGTCCTTAGAATATGCAACAAACTGTCAAAATAGAAGTTATTTCAAAGTCTATGTATTATCTCACTAGTAACAATGTATTAGCTGTCAATGAAAGTGCGTTAAGTCTAATTTAATAAGGAATCTGTTATAAGTCAACATTTTCAGAAACACTTGATCATGAATATCCTTTAGTGCCCATTTTAAAGTGAATGTTTGTATTGTTTTAATGGAAGCTCGATACGATACAATTTTTGAGAAGATAATCCACATATGTGCACAATTTACTGCAAGTCAATATGGTCATCTTGTTTACACAAAGTTGCAGACCAGGTCTGTATTAGTCATCATCTTGTTTTGTAGTTCTTCCGTAACACATACAATTTTACTCATTTTAAGTAAAGCAAGCTAGTGAGTTAGTGAATTAATTATCTGCCACCAAGAAATTGAAGTACTAAACTTCAATAATGTGCTATGATATCTGCCAGCCAGATATCATAGCACGTTACTAGGTAACTCAGATAAATGTCTTCTAAATAAAATTTTAGGGTAGATAAAAGTTAACAGAAATTAGTGGAAGTTGAGAGTTACTTGAGAGGACAATCTATAGCTTTGTTACAGACTGACTAGGTCAAGTTAGCAATGTATGTCTCTTACAAGGTGAGCTGATTTGGTGAAAACATGAATTTGAAATTGGAAGACCTGGTCCTGGCCATGTCATTTAGTAGCTATACGATCCTGGGTCAGTTTCTCTAAGCTTCAGTTAATACTTCCTCGAAAGGTTGTGGTTAAAAAAGAAAATCATATAGCACATGAATAAAAATACTTGTTTAAGTGTTGGCTCAGAATAGAGCTAAAATTAAGTTGCCAATTGTAGAAACGCAAAAATGTCATCATAATTCAAAACTGAGTTATGAGCTAAGTTACCTGTACATCCTAAACCATTTACTAAGATCTGATTTTTAAAAAGCTACCAGACTAAATCCAATCCCTCTCTAATCAATCAAAGAACCCTTTCCCCAACCCCAGACCACCCATTCTCTGGGACAGCATATATTGACGTAAAGGTTTCGGTTTTTTGCTGAATTCACTGGTTACTTTAGGTAAGGATTTTTTCTTTTTAAAAATAATTATTTATTTATTTTTAAAGAGGGGAAAGGAGGGAGAAAGAGAAGGAGAGAAACATCAATATGTGGTTGCCTCTTGAGTGCCCCCTACTGGGGACTTGGCATGCAACCCAGGCCATGTGCCCTGACTGGGAATAGAACGTGCAACCCTTTGGTTCACAGGCCGGCCCTCAGCCCACTGAGTCACATCAGCCAAGGCTAGGCAAGGTTTTTTTTTTTTTTTTTTTTTTTAAACCTGAAGTCCATAAACAAAAGAAGTCCTCCAGACAGGATACTACTCATTGCCTTGTACTGATTTCTGTTGCCATACTATCAATGGACACAGACCAACTCTTCGCAACCTATTTAAAATTTATACAGCCTTTCCTGTGTCTTTGACTCCTTTTTGACCCCCCAACCCTATTCTATGCTAGTCTTCACCATAGGTGCTGGCCCTCATCCTAGAAGTATACTCCATTTTAATGGTTCTCAAGGGTCAGCTTTTTGGTTGTACCAAAAGAAATCCATCAATAAGCTGTACTACTAGTCAAATTTCATAAAATACAAACAACACTTAGTTTTAAATTTTAAAACACTAACAACTTCATCCCGAGAAGTCAATTACATTCAGTTTAGGTCATCAAATTTTTCTGATACGGTAGAAACTAAAATGTAAAGAATAATTTATATTTTTATTTTACCAAAGAAGTTAATAGGGCATATTCACACGAGACCTAATACTTGCGCAGTAAAGTCAAATGTAGCCCAAACATTCTCTGAAGTTTGTTATACTGGGACTGGTGTAAATACATGCCCCCAAAATAGACATTTTAGGCTTGAGGATACATGTTTATTTTAAACAATGTAACTCCGGCTAGAATTTCAATTTTAGAGAAATAGTCAACTATGCACTAAGAGAAACAATTTATAAGGCTATTCATTCAAAAAGATCAATGCAAAGTGTAAAGAGCATGGTAGAAACTTCCTGTTAAATTGTATCACAAATCCTTCTCACAAAACAGCTTTCATTCATTCTATTAATGATGCAAAATAATTTAACCAAGATTTTTTTAGCCTAATGTCTCAGTTCGTGTGACTTCTAAATTCAAGAAGTCTAGCTTTTAAAAGTCAGGACATGATGAACCTCAATTTCTTATAGTGATAATGCTTACAGAAAGAGTAATTTTCCTGTAACATCAGGATCTCAGTACTTACAAAAAATTAGACCCATTCTACCCAGTTTTACCTGCTGAATGCCCATATTCTTCAGAGCTTTTTCTAGGGTAGTATGGTCACAGGGGTAATTCCCCGCCCCCAAATATTTTCGAACTACAAAATCTATAGGTTCAACTCTCATTGCCTGCTAAACTAGCTTAAATGTAACAGCAAACATTTTTTTTACAATAGTATGCCAGGCACTGTTCTAAGTAGATACTTTATGCAGTATCAATTCTCTTAACCCTTAAAACCACCATGTTATTAACCCCATTTTATGTTTGTTCTGAAGCACAGAACTAGAGGCAGGCTCTAGAGACACTGTCAAATTACGTTCATTTTTATTTGTTTTAAAAGGATTTTGTTGCCATGGCTGGTGTAGCTCAGTGGATTGAGCGCGGGCTGCAATCCAAGGGGTCGCCAGTTTGATTCCCAGTCAGGGCACATGCCTGGGTTGCAGGCCAGGTCCCCAGTGGGAGCAACGTGAGAGGCAACCATACATTTGATGTTTCTCTCCCTTTCTCCCTCCCTTCCTTCTCTCTAAAAATAAATAAATAAATAAATATTAAAAAGATTTTATTGATTTTTTTAGAGAGAGGGGAAAGGAGGGAGAAAAAGAAGAGAAACATCAATGTGCAAGAGAAACATCAAACATCGATCAGTTGCCTCTCAAAGGACCCCAACTGGGGACCTCTCCCGCAACCCAGGCATGTGTCCTGACGGGGCCTACCTTTCTGTTCACAGGCCAGTGCTCAACCCACTGAGCCATACCAGCCGTGGCTTAAATTATGTTTAAAATAAAAGGAAATCCTCCCCAGTACATATTCCTTAGCACCACTATCGGTTTCTCTGATACAGCTTTCTCATATCCCCATAATCAATTAACCATTTCTCAGACTAAATTCCCATAGTTGTTAATAAACTCTTAAGTTTATTCAAATATAGTATAGAAACCTGTCATCACTCATAGCCTTTTAACCTTTCCTCAGATAACTATTTACTACATTTTTAACCTTGCTAGCTGTTTCTTCTTTATCTTTTGTCTAATGCTCGGGTAAACCCCCAAATTATTATTTTTCCTATTTCACCCACCCTATCAATAATTTACATGCAATGTGTACCCAATTTTCACAAATGTGTACATCTACTAATCAGCACTACCATACAGATAAGTTCCCTCCTGTCTCTTTTGCAATAAATCCCCAAAACTGCTGATCTGCTTTGCTTAATCTGACTTTTGTAGAAGTGAAATTTTAACATTAAAACTATTTACCAAAGATGTTAGAGGGTACCCAAAATGAAATAGTTGACAAATAATGGTACTGCCAACATGAATAAAAATATTATAAAATATTCTATTTCCTGTTCTAAAGGAAGGACACGATCCTTGCAGAATGACTATTATCATCCACGAAATGGATTATCATCAATGAAATGAAATTCTCAATACAGAAGTAAACCATACGATTAGCTTACCAATCCCTAGCTGACTCACGAAAGGACTTGGATAGGAAAATAAACTTCACTTACTATATTGGCAGTACTTGACAAAAGGATTAAGGGACCAACTCATTTAAACCACTAAAAACAGACACAGTACATGTAATAGTATTTGATTTCCTTAGCACTACAATGAAGTTGTTGCTTAAAACCAGTATGTACTAATAAAGCCTACACATAACAGATGGCAAATGTGGAGGTAAGTGGTCTCTATCTTGGTGTATCTTTTTAGATGCTCCCTGAAGGTTTTGACATTCCCATTAATTCCTAGCCCAAGGTACAAGCTCAGAAACAGATGGGACAAAGGACTCCACAACTCTTAAACTTAGCAATGGTGGTGACAGCAATAAAAACTCTTTTGAAGTATGTTGAAAACAAGATCCATCTTTCATCATCCTTAAGAGGAGCCCCAAACCTCCATACCCCAGTGACCCACATGTAAATGTCAAGAACAACGGTCAGTTACTGTTCAACACTAGAAACTATGCCCAGGGAAAATGAAATCCTTAAAAGAATCTGCAAAATACAAAAATTTTCAGTAGAGAGGGTTTCTTTTCTTTTTTTAAATATTTTATTGATTATGCTATTATAGTTGTCCTATTTCTCCAACATTCCCCTCCACCTTGCACACCCCCTCCCACCCACGTTCCCCCCCTTTAGTTCATGTCCATGTGTCTTAAGTTCTTTAGTTTCTACATTTCCCACACTATTCTTGCCCTCCCCCTATTTTCTACCTACCATCTATGCTACTTGTTCTCTGTACTTATCCCCCCCTCTCCTCCTCACTCCCCTGTTGCTAACCCTCCATTTGTGTTTCTGTTCCTGTTCTTGTTTGCTTAGTTTGCTTTTGTTTTAGGTGTGGTTGTTAATACCTGTGAGTTTGCTGTCTTTTTACTGTCATATTTTTTATCTTCTTTTTCTTAGGTAAGTCCCTTTAACATTTCATATAATAAGGGCTTGGTGATGATGAACTCCTTTAACTTGACCTTATCTGAGAAGTACTTTATCTGCCCTTCCATTCTAAATGACAGCTTTGCTGGATACAGCAATCTTAGATGTAGGTCCTTGCCTTTTAAGACTTGGAATACTTCTTTCTAGCCCCTTCTTGCCTGTAAGGTCTCTTTTGAGAAATCAGCTGATAGTCTGATGGGAACTCCTTTGCAGGTGACTGTCCCCATATCCCTTGCTGCTTCTAGAATTCTCTCCTTCATTTTCATCTTGGCTAATGTAACGATGATGTGCCTTGGTGTGTTCCTCCTTTGGTCCAACTTCTTTGGGACTCTCTGAGCTTCCTGGAAGTCTGTTTCCTTTCCCAGATTGGGGAAGTTCTCCTTGATTATTTGTTCAAATAAGTTTTCCACTTGTTGCTCTTCCTCTTCCCTTTCGGTACCCCTATAATTCGGATGTTGGGACGTTTAAAGATGTCCTGGAGGTTCCTAAGCCTCTCCTCATTTTTTTGAATTCTTGTTTCTTCATTCTTTTCTGTTATTTCTTTCTTCCTTCTGGTCCACTCCATTGAGTCCCAGTTTTCCTCCCAACTCTATTGGTTCCCGGTGCATTTTCCTTCATTTCACTTAGTGTAGCCTTCATTTGTTTATCTAATTTGTGAGCAAAATCAACCAAGTCTGTGAGCATCTTGATCATCAGTGCTTTGAACTGTGCATCTGATAGGTTGGCTATCTCTTGGTCGCTTAGATGAATTGGTTCTGGGGCTTTGATCTGTTCTCCTGTTTGAGCCAGTTTTTTTTTTTTTTTTTTTTTGGGGGGGGGAAGGTCTGGTTGCAGCTGTTTAGTGAGGGGCGCAGCCTTAGGTGTTCCCTAGGGCAGGGCAGCCCAGCCCAGTTGTTGACGCTGTATGTGGGGGTGGGGTCCAAGAGGGAACAATAGCGCTTGCTCCACTCTCCCTCGGATTCCAGTCCCTTCTGCTGCTTCCCCTTCACCTGGATTATCTGTGCGCAAATGTGGGACCACGTGATCAAGCAGCCGCCTTGTACGGCCTCACTGGGTCTGCTGCACCGCTGCCACCCTGTGCCTGGGGTCTGCTAGCTGCTGCCTGTGTGCCTGGGATCTGCCAGCCATTGCTGTCTGCACACCCAGTCCGCCAACTTCCACTTTTTCCTGCCAGGACTCTGACCCTTTTACGGGTCTGGATGAATGGTTGTTGGACTTCCGTACAGTTCAATTTTCGATCAGTTCTGGTTGTTTTCTTGTTTCTAAATCTTTGTTGTCCTTAATTTTGGTTGCGCGAGGAGGCACAGTATGTCCACCTACGCCTCCATCTTGGCCGAAGTCAGTAGAGAGGGTTTCAATACATTTTTGATTCCTGTATGTGCTTTCACCAGGCGCGAAACCTTGGTGTATCACAGAATGATGCTCTAACCAGTTGAGCTACCCTGCCAGCAGCTTTGATACATTTTTGAGACAACAATCCTTTTTGTTCAAATGAAATGTCACTTGGAAGCCCAGTATTTCCAAATTTAAAAGCCATGAGTAGTCAAATATGGATAGGCTGATCTTGAATCTTTCCTACCCTTCATCTCACCGAAGATTTATGTTCTTCATTTCTGAGTTAAAGTACTGAAGACATATTTTGCTGAAATGTTTTCAAGGGGCATGTAAAATTACTTGGTGATATGCTGAGCCAGAAAAGTGACACAAGCATGTTCAAAGAAGCCAAAATGAAACTGAGTATGTATGTGTTGGGGGTAAGCAGAATTTATACCATATGCCAGATCTGCCAAGTTAATCCACCTCAATTTTAAACACCATAGGGAATTTCTTTCAAACTCCCCAGTGCTCCAACCCTGGGTAAAATTCCCAAAAGACACTGCACCACTTTTATGGTTTATAAGTCAGAAATAGGAATGATCTACTGGCTCCAATACATTGCAGACCACTACATACTAGTCTGATGCTGGTGGATACTGAACTATTAACATTAAACCTAAGAAAACCTACCCTGTGTAAATCTTATATTTTCTCCAAAATGCTTAAAAATGAATTTATTTTTAATACAAGTTCTGGTTTATTTTTATCAACAGCTACCAGGATGTATTCTCTCACAAGTCTTTAAGCTATTTTCACAACCAAACACCTTATCAACACAATGTATGGTGAAAGAAAGCTCATCTTATTTTACACTAATACAACTGCTGTAAATCACAATACTACTTTTATAATAAGTAATTTCCTCTTAGACATTGTAGCTTGCAAGAAAAAAACGTTTAACATTCCTTGTATACACCTCCACATTGGTGTTTTTTGATAATACATTTTTATAAAGAGCTGCCAACAAAACACTCCAAAGAACTGCACACTGCTCTCCTGGAGCCTTGCATGAGGCAGTTGAGTCCTCATGTTCATCAGAAGGTGGCTCCTAGAGCAATGGCTGCGGCAGCTGGGCACTTGCCTTGTTACACACCTGCTACAAAGGCTTCTACAGTTGATTGTACTTCAGAAGAAACTGATACATCTCTCAAATAATCACAAGATAATTCTGGCAGCAACAGCCCACTTGACACCAGGCTGGATGAATATGAGTCTTGGATTTCTGAAGTGAAGACCTCCCTGGAAGTAGAACAGGGAGAGCTGAAAGGTTGAAGAGAGTACTGTTTCAGAGACATCTACACAGGAAACCCAATCTTAATACATCAACCACTTTTCTAAAAAGGACTTTAGTCATTACAAATGAGAATTTGAGATATTTGGAAATTTACACTGCTACTATTACTCTGAAGAAGCCTAAGGACACTTCTACCTTTATTTTTTATTATACTGGTATTTGATAAGTTAGCTCACAGCTTTAAAAATAGACACGGTGCTGTCAAAGCCAGCTTTGGATTCTACCTCTGAAAGAAAAATGTTACTTACCACACAGAGTACCTTTAAAATAACTGGGTGAAAAAAATTAGAAGAGACTTCTAAGAGATGACTTTGGCACTACAGATCTGAGGCTTGGAGCAGGTAAACCTGCAAAAAATGTACTTCCAGGAAGCTACAAACTAGAACTGATACGCAAGACATTACAATAAATTATGATAATCCTAAGACCACATGAACTTGGGCCATACTGGACCCAAAATAAATGGATAATAACAACAGCCTACACTGAGTACTCAGGATAATTAGGGCAGGGTTTGCTTCAATTGACAGTAAGAGGAAAGCCAGTAATGGCAAGAAAACATTCTTAAAAGTTATTTTTTAGTCCTGGCTGGTATGGCTCAGCAGATTGAGGGCCAGCCTGCAAACCAAAAGTTCACTGGTTCGATTCCCAGTCATAGCACATGCCTAGGTTGCAGGCCATGTCCCCAGTTGGGGGTATGCGAGAGGCTGCTGATGGATGTATCTCTTTCACATTGATGTTTTTCTCCTTCCCTTTCCCTCTCTCTAAAAATAAATAAATAAAATCTTGGGGAAAAAAAAAGTTATTTTTCACGTGATGAGATTGAAAACTGAGAAATCCTAGAAGAAAAACTTTAAAGGTGACTGCTGAAAAATTATTTTTAAAAGACAGACAAGAACAAGAATGAATAGAATATACTTAAAGGGAAAATAAAAACCCTAAAGGAAATGAGCCCAACAGGCTAAGTTTGAAGTACCTATGTAGAGCTGCCTAATGAAATGCCTCACAATAAAATGTACAATACATTTCAATGAGAAAAACATGGGATTTTCATAACAATATACTTCTGCATGTGGAATGGACACGATTAGACTTCCTTAAAAAATGTGTCTTGACTGATGTGAAAACTAAGTTTGTTTCTAGAGGGAATAACCCTTTTGGTAATTAAGATGTGGTAACATTAAGGATAACTACTGTGATATAACACAAACAGGAAATACATTAACCATATTAATATCAAGCTTTCTAGCTTTCCTGGTGTAGCATAGGGGAAAACCCTGTAAACAAATGCACTTAATTACTATTTTGACTACCTTAGAGCAGATCTGTCTTCTCTCCAAGAGGAAAACTTAGAATATGTGCAATATAAGCATTGCAACAAACACAAAGAAATAGACTTGAACCCCTTAAAAGCTCCTACAGTTTCCCCAGGTGGCAGTGGTTGTATCTTCCCTAAAATAAACATGTTCAGACTTTTCTAATCTTCATTCCCTTGTTCTTTAGTAGTTTTATTTTTCTATATACCTCCAAACATTGGCTTTACCGGTTCTAAACTATAAATGAAATCACTATTGTTTATCTACCATGACTAACTTCTGGTCAGCTTTACATTTTAATTCAACCAGGTAGACTGATGTGACTGGAGTTCATAAATTTTCATTGTTGTGTAGTATTTTACTAAATAAGCATACCATTTATCTAAACTAACCCTATAGCTTACTTCCTGTTTTTTTTGCTATATTGTATATAAATATTCATTACTTATTATGCAATTTCTTGCTACTATTTATGTACCCAAGGCAGCGCTAGTCTAACTCTGGTCTGCAAACTAGCTAGCCCACAAGTTAAGAACCAAGCAGTGAGTATGCTGTTTTACCACTCTGGTACCTTGCCAACTGGCAGTTTAAGTAGCACTGGTCTAGGCACCAGAGTCTAAAGCCACATCCCTGGGAGGAGAATTGCTAGGTTGTCAGTGAAAAACATTTTTCAGGTCTTTTGCTTAGTTTCCTTTTTTTTTTTTTCTTTTTCCTTATAAAAGTTCTTCTTCATGAATTCAAAATAGCAAATATCTCTTATTTTGAGGATTGGTTGTTTATTCGGGGAGTTTTGTTATAGTGCTCATGTTGAACCTAGATGATGAGCTAAGATATACTTATTTAGGAGCTCTTTATAAACTGGGCATCAGAGGACCCTTGCAGTAAAAACCAAGAAATGGATCAAAATAACCTAAAGTCAGAGTCAATTAATAAAGCTAGTATTAATTTCAGTCAGCAAAAGCACATAAAGCCACAGTAGGGAGTTGTGCCCTAAGAACATGCAGGCAACTAAAGAATCGACTAGAATAGAAAACCAAAAAGTCCTTAGTTTTTTTAAAGGTGCAGTTGTTTTATTAAACAAATCTGAGGAGAAAGAACAACGAGAGTGTGTAATTCTTATGATTCTTAATACATGTTCTAAGATTACTATGGCTAATACCACTCACATTCACATCAGCAATTATTTTAGAGTGATGTCCAACAGAACTTTCTGCAATTGAAATTTTCTTTATCACTATCCAAAACAATACAGCCATTAGCCACATATAGCTCCCAAACTCTCAAAATGTGGCTCATGCAACTGAGGAACTGAATTTTAAATTTTATCTAGTTTTAATTTTTAAAATGTAAATAGCCACTTGTCTAGTTGCTACTGCAATGAACAGAGCAGTTCTAGAAGATTCTCTTTTCTTGACAACTGGCCAAGGCTAGAAGATGCTGTTTTTCATAAGAAATTTTTAAACTAAGGACCAAGTCCACACACACTACAGATTACTCACCCCTAACAACTTCCCTTACAGTTAACAAAAGCCAATTCCCAAGTTTACAAAGCCAGATAGTAAGGGAACAAAAGGTAACAAAACTCCATAGCAATTAAGTCCTGATGAGAGATTTGAAATGTCAAAAAATTTTTAGACCAGAATATTCCACAAGAGTTTGTTATCTTGGCTCTTGCTGCAAGTGCCATGAAGACTGGGTATGCTACGAGCAGGCTCAACTTCATCAGCTCAATCTGTACTCTGTACATTGTACAAGTATTTTCTATGTACACCATAATGTTCTTCACAACATACACTGATTAAAGAAAAAGATGGCTAACACTGAATTAGAGGGAAAAATGGCCAAATCTTTGTTACAGTTAGCTTGTGTGCATGGATGACCCTGAAATAGAGTTGAAGGACAAAAATCTGTGTTTTCTAAGGCTTATCAGTATGTGAGAACACTTCACTCGAAATAACCTCCCCTTAGGTTTGTCTTAACAATGGACAACCAAGAATGGAAGCCTACCATTTACCTAGATTTTATAGTTTACACAATACTTCATTTACTCCTAATTGGAATTATTTCAATAAAAAAATATTTTTTGGATGGGGGGAGGAAACTTCAAACTCAAAAACTCTGCAATAAGACCAGGCAAAGAAGAGTGTAGTGAACACACAGATTGACAGTCACTATTAAGTCTCTAGGCTCAACTGTCTCCTGTAATAAACACAAGAACCATTTTATCCCCTTTAAAAACTGGTCTGCACTACTTTTCAATATTTTTGGCTCTCCCAGGAAAGATTCTGAATTGGCCCAAAGAAAGAATACCATGTCTTTCAATCCGTGTTGTATCCATTAACATGCTATTATTCACTGTGCTTGTACAGAATACATTTGGCTACTTTTTTTTTTTTTTGCTTTTTTAACATTTCTTTTTTTATTGTTGTTCAAGTACAACTGTCTGCATTTCCCCTCTCCCCCCAACCCCAGCCATCCCCCCTTCCCTCCCCTAATCCCACCCCCGACCCTTGGTTTTGTCCATGTTCCTGAAAACCCTCCCCCTTTCCCCCCCATTATCCTGTCCCACCTCCTCTCTGGTTACTGTCAGTTTGTTCTTAATTTCAATGTCCCTGGTTATATTTTGCTTGCTTGTTTGTTTTGTTGATTAGGTTCCACTTAAAGGTGAGATCATATGATTTTGGCTACTTTTACACAAATAATGGAGTACCATCAAATACTAGTTTATGCATGCCAAGGAGGGATACAGATATTTTTAAAAAACTGGTCCCCAATTTTGATGCTGATAACGGTTTTGTTCAGCTCTTTGGTCAATGAGCACCAACAACAATGAATGAATGTGCTGTTTCATTTGCTTGTATCACAGAATCTTTAAATTATCAAAACTAAAGTTTCTTTTCTTCATGAGTCAAAATTTTGCCGTTTCTACTGACAATTAACAGTGATACAAGAGGAAACAGTACTAGTAAACTCATAAAGAACATTTATTCTCCTAGTCCACTAGAGGGAAAAAACCAATCCAGCCTATTTTAAAGGCATGAAAAAACTTTTCCACAATTAGAAATCCTTCATTAATCTGAGACATTACTGGTGTTAAAATATTGTCAAGGTGTTTTTATAGTGCTCATATATTCTACAGAAAAGTCTTAAAAAAAAAAAACCCCAAAAAACCAACAACACCTTTATTATGTAAGCAATTTCCAAAGTTTCCAGATACTAAATGAACTATCTCAAAATTCAGATACTTATCTGATTTAAAAACTTAACTCTGAAGCCAAATCCTAGATCTTAGATCACCGGCACAGAAATCCTACTAAGAGTACTGGAGTATCAGATGGTTCAATTAGAGGTCATATAGTTTAATTATACATTCTACAATGCTATGTGCTATTATTTTCCATAAAGGCCAGTGTGTTAAGTGCCTTTAATAACTTCTAGTTTTCCAGTGTTGCTGCTCCATAAAAATTTCATCTCAGGATTTCAATATCCAGTATAACAAACTGCTATAGATATCTAAGGACATTGCTGGAGTGTGAAATTTTCTCTTGCCATTTTTACTAATTCTAGTCAAGAAATTTTTGGAGCAAGGTATCTTTCTGAATTTAAAATTTCTCAGGTTTTAGAATGGCAATATAGTACATATACTTCATATATCATGTAACACTTTCTAGGCTATTATTCAACTTGCTGTAATCACAGTATTTCTGCAGAAAAAATCAGAAATATTAGCATTACATGGTAATAAGATAAAAATGGCCTTAAATTAACTCAGATTCAGGTTAAGTTTTTGTTCCCAAATCACTTTAGGTTGTATCAAGGAAGTTATAAAATGTTTTTCCTTAACTTTTGGATTTAAAAATTGTATGAATAAAGGGATTGTGGACTATAGCTTTACAGCACAGCAACAATCACTCAAGTTTTATTTACGATAACATACATTGTACCTGGGCATAAAAGTGAGTTACTCTGGCTAACAGAACCGGCACAATAACAAATACCTTTATCATACTCTTATCTGTGCCTATCCAACCACACCCCCATCTCAAAGACAGAGAATGGATTATTATTAATTATTCTAAATAAAGACTACTTTTCCCCTTGATTTGGCAGAATCATTTATTCACAGAACTCACTGATATTGGTTTCTCAAGGGGGAAAACATCCTCCCAAATGTTAAATACATATAATTACTGTTAAGTTTCATTATAGCAAGAGACTAGAACTAAAAGCAGATTATTCTTGCCCTGCCTGGTGTGGCTCAGTGGATTGAGAAGCCAGCGGAAGTTGCAAGTTTGATTCACAGTCAGGGCACATGCTTGGGTTGCAGGCCAGGACTGCAGCAGGGGGCGTGAGAGAGGCAACCACGCACTGATGTTTCTCTCCCTACCTTCCTCTATAAGTAAATACATACATACATACATACATGCGTACATAAATAAATAAATAAATGAATAGATATTCCTTAAAATAGGACGCTTATTCTTAAATGTTCACCTTTCGATCTATCTATGACTACAATTTCAACTAGATCCAACTACACAAAAGCTTTAAATACCCAAACCAACTTGAGGAAAAATATCAAATATATTGGAAACAGAAGAGATGATTAACAAAAATTAAGAGAACTGACTTGATACTGAGATGGTGGCAACAGTGCTTCTCATTTTAACAGCTTGGTTAAAATGCAGATTCTACCTGGCTGGTATGGCTCAGGGGATTGAGTGCCAGTCTGCAAACCAAAGGGACCTGGTTCAACTTCCAGTATGGGCCCATGCCTCGGTTGCAGGCCAGGTCCCCAGTTGGGGGCATGCGAGAGGCAGCCAATGCTGATGTTTCTCTTCCTCTCTTTCTCTATCTCTTCCCCTCTCTCTAAAAATAAACAAAATCTAACCCCCCCCAAAAAACCAAACCCAAACAAACAAACAAACCCAAATGAACAAACAAACAAAAACCAGCGAGAACTGAAATCAAAAGAAAGTCCATCTAATATTTCAAGGTCACAGAGGAAGATGATTGGCATGCCCACTTCCTTCCTACTGCAGGTGATCACCAAGGCTGCTGCTTTTCAAACCTTAACACCAGACTGCTCATGCCAGATACCCCTAGTGCTTAGAATTTAAAAAATAAACTAAAACAAAATAAAATGCAGAGTCTGATCAAGGTTTGAGTGAGGTCAAGATTCTGCATTTCTATTCCAGGTAATGTTAATGCTATTGTTCCAAAGACCACACTGTTTTAACAAGGGGGTGGTTAATACACTCAAACAGAAATCAGTTAATAATTTCAGGACTAAAGGAACTTTACATAAAATAAAGGAACTTTATATAAGAATCACAGCTCCAAAATAAACAATTCACTCAAATTTGCATGGTTAGAAGAAAGCCAGAAAGCCAGCATGGAAAACCCTCCAAGTCTCTCTTGGTCGTTAGTCTCTCTTTAACCTTTAAAAAACCTGACTCTTAAATTGTAATTTGAGGTTAATATCAAATGTGTTGAAAAGATTTGCTTTAACATATTCTACTTAACTTGATGGAGCAAATACTTTTGATAACCTGTGTTTAACAAGACGGACTAAAAAACTATTAAATTGATACCCTAACCTTTCCTAAAAATTTCAAGTGTTCTAAGTCTCGGGCCAACTTAAAACATCACAACATCAAAACTCAAATCTCAAGTAGCAAGAAAATTATAATAAATTTTAAAAATGAATCACATGTATGGCAGCACAAATTCAAACAAGTTTACTGTGGAATTCCGTTTTTCACAGAGATTTAATGC
This sequence comes from Anoura caudifer, assembly GCA_004027475.1. NCBI lineage: Eukaryota > Metazoa > Chordata > Mammalia > Chiroptera > Phyllostomidae > Anoura > Anoura caudifer. Next base: position 114,862 of record PVKU01003783.1, read on the forward strand.
AAAAGTCAAATGCATGTAGAAAAAAGTATAGTCAGAACAAAACTATTCCTAAAAATATGTTTGGAAGGTATACATACATAATTCCTCAGTAGGTCTTCTAAAAACAATCAGATCTTCCCCACCAGCTGAGTATTGATATGATGTTATTTTATGAAAAAGAATATATATTTTAGAAATCACTTTGTGTCTGGTAAGATACTCATAACCAGAAAAACAAGAACTAAGATTCACCCCTCATATCTCATGCTCTGGGATTAGGTGCAGTGAGTGGAATGGAGAACAGTATTTTTTGCTTTATTTGAATGGTGTGATAAACTACTGTCCATACCTTACATTTACCTCTAATGTCAAGCCTCTATTTTATAACTTTTTAAAGAGTCTTAAGGGGGTCACTGCATTTTAAGAGGTAAATGCAAGTTTTGAGAAAGACTGGGTTACAAGAACTCTTCTTTACTTCAATTTTACAAGGTTCCTGCACAAATGTAAAAATACTTACATGGACAAGTTAGGAGATGGAACCCCCCTATCATCAGCTAGGTTCCCAAGGTGGCTCAGCGTTGAAGTCGAACTGCTCTCTATACAGCACTTCTCCTAGGCCCTCTGGGTAGTTGTATACTTGGTCAGAAAGTTCGCCCTAAAGAAGGAAATAAAAGTAGTAGTACATAATCCTATGTTTAAAAAATGTTAGGCCGTGCTTCATGCAAGTTAAACTGACATAAAGATTAAATGTAAGAATAAGTTTTAAAAGTCACATTACACAAAATGTTTTCAAAGGGTTTACCATAGTACTATTTTTTAACATAGTAAACATTTCCAAGTTGCTATAGTACAAGTCACATAACCTACTCAGTTTCCAGACTTTTATTGGTCCTCCAAAACTGAAATCTCTAAGTGTCCTAAAATTTAAAAATTTTCAGCACCCTCATCAACCTGATATGTATGCAATACTTAGTATGTATAATATTCTAACATAGTCTGTAATCTGGAACTACCAAGAACACTTCTTTTACTCTCCCAATTCCAAGTTCTTCTTTGTTTAAAGTACAAAATCCTACTATATACCAAAAAGATGTAAAGATTTTATGACTTAGCTAATACATTATGTATAAATGTGAAACAACTTTTGAAAACTGTATTATATACTGAACAAGTGATCTTCAGAGGTTTATCTCCTTATACCTAACCTGTCTAGACTTAAGTCCCTCTACTTAACTAGAACAACAAATGTGAATGTGCTTGGCCCACTATAACAATGCTCATTAAGTTTTAGGGATGCCTATTACTTACTATGGTTTGATAGGATGGACATACATCATCTCTAAAGTAAGCTGCTATACCCCTATGTACTTATATTCATAATTCAGTGGTTGTTACTTTAAGTATAATTTGACAGCATTTGCTAGAAAAAGGAGAAGACACCAGAAAAATAATTAAACTAGAAGCTTTAAGGGCAAGAACCAGAGATTTCAGAAGCATAGTAGGCATATCTAAAGCATATCTTATTTCAACCAGGATGGGCACCTTTGTAGGAGATAAAAATGTTCTTTTAATCTCCCAGGGTCTGTTCACACTCTCCATGACACTAACTGGATGATGAGGCAGGATACCAGCACATAACAGTGATTATAACCTTATGGTAGATTCCAAAGAACATACTCCAAAAAACAACAGTTCTGATTCTTCTCCCACCAGGACAATTTTAAAAATAAATCAAAAGACTCATGCTGGAGACATCTTTCCCCTGCTATATTGCCAGATATCTTGCTGCTTACTGCAGTACTATAAGATGTTGAAGACATTAAACTTCAACCATTCAAGAATGTTCTTCAGCATGATCTCTACAACATTTTCATGCAACTAAAAGATACAAGCAAGAAATGAAAGCCCTAAAATTTGGAAGGTACAAGATGAGAGAAATAATAAATGGGGTATATAGGGTAAGAGGGCCTTTATATACAGAATAGAATGTTTATTTGCAGTTAACACAAACCATGAGAGGTTAAATAAAAATGTGGAGAAAATGAGTTATAGGAAGATAAATTATTCTCATTTAGAATAGTGTGTGTAAATCAGTTGGATCATGTACAACACTGCATTCAAGTTCCTTAACAATTGTTTGAAGAGACTGTCTCTTTACCTTGGTGGATAACACAGGAAGAACTAGACAGTAGGCAGTAGGTAGGCCAGTAAGATACAAAAAAAAACCCTCCCACCACTGACAGAAACTACCCAAAAACCTAGTATCCCCAAATTACCAGTATTTCTCTGAACTCACTACTGCCTTTTACCAATGACTTTTAGGGTTACTCTGTGGCATTCTATCCAAAAACCCCAAATCCCAGTCTAATCATTAAGAAAATGTCAGATAAACCCAAATTGGGGGATACTCTACTGGGTATCTGGCCAATACATATCTAGAATTTCAAGGACATGAAAAAAACAGTAAAAGACTCAGAAATTGCCACAGATCGGAGACGTCTGGGGAAGATATAACAACTAAATGCAACGTGCTACCTCGGATTGCATCCTGAAGAGAAAAAGGACATTAAAAACTAGTGAAATCCAAAGATAGTCTAGAGTAGAGTTAACAGTCAAAGTCAGTTTCCTAGTATTGACAAATGTTCCATGGTAATGTAAGATAGTAACTAGGCAAACTGGGTAAGAAATATACAGTACACCTTCTGTACTATCTTTGCAACTGTTCTGTAAAACAAAATAATAAATATGGTATAATTCCATTTGTATATAAGTTCTATAAACAAAACTAGTCTACTATTAAAAAATTAAAAACAATCATGATTCCTTTTGTGGTGAGAAGGGAATGGAGTTCAAAGGGGCAAGAAGAGAGAGCTCTCTGGGATGATCACAATGTTTCACCTCTTGATAGGTCTGGATTACACAGTTGTATTTTTGCCAAAGCTCATCAGATGGTATCATTACTTAAGATTTGTGTATTTAACTGTCAGGTGAATTTTACCCAAAGTTTTTTTAAAAGAATAATAAACAGCACTCCACTTAATGATATGTACATACTGAAGTTGGAGGGTGAAGTGTTCAGGGAAATCCAACTTACTGTGAAATACGTGGAAAAATATGATGGACTGATGAATGGATGGCAAATAAAACAAAATGTTAATCTAGGCGAGGGTACAATTCCTTCTCTTTCTCTGTATGTTTGAAAATGTGTAAGTTAAACCTGGGGGGCAAGAAGGAAGGTACTGATAACTGAACTACTGCACTTACCATACCACCTGGTTATTAGAAGCCTATCTATCATACCGGACTTATTTGTCTTCATGATCAGCACCTGCACTGCTACATTTGAAATTACAAAAAAGAAATTGCAAGGAGTATTACTATTACAAAAATAAATTAAAGGATTATTAGGGCCTTGCCCGAAAATCCTTAGCCCCGTTTATGCCAGGCTCGCTGCAGCAACCTTTCCAGACCACAGAGCAACTCTCTTTTTCTTAAGTGTCCTCAGCTTCCCACCCAAGCTGGGAGCCTAACGGTGGAATATGGCCAGGGCAGAAAAATATTTTAACTTATCCAAGATGTCACCCCCAAACCCAGTTAAACCTGCAGAAACATCATGGGGCTGTATACTGTGCACCGATCTTTTCAGGTTCCCGAACCAGCTGGGTAAGGAGTTAAAACACGTCACCACCACTAACTGTTGGCAGTCTAACCAGCACTTGATAAGCTACCCAAGCCTACCGTTCTCCCTCCCTGCCCAGGAATCGTGGCGCGGACGGTAACAGGAAGCCATGGTGACTAATCCTCAGGCTCCAGGAGGTGACTAGAGTGAGTGAAGGCGACTGGGCCCAATCAAGAGCGCCGCAGAGGGCGGAGCAGCAGCCCCGAGGCTTCCAGAAGGGGCCAAAGGCCTCTCACTCGCTACCTGACACCGGGGCTTCCCCGCCGCCGGGCCCCGCGTGGCGTCAACCTTCCTCCATCAGAGGAGGGGACCGCACTCCCAACACTCGTCCTCCTCCGGCAGCTGTCACAGAAGGCCGGCGCCGGGCCCGCCCCGCTCCATTCATAACCTAAGGCCCCGGCCGTTGCAGTCTGCCGCGCCGTCCGCCAGGCGCCCGAAGGCGAAGGCACCGAGCCGCTCAGGGCCAGGGCCGGGGCCGGGGCCGCGGGACCAAGGCCCTCGGGGTTGCTGCCCGGCCCCCTCCCCGGAAACAGCAATGCACCACGGGAGAGAGGTGGGGGCCTCACTCCGCCGAAGGCTACGGCCGGCCCCCATCAGCTAGACCCCTGCGCGCGCTCCCATATGCACACGCCCCCTCGCCCCAACCGCGGCGGCTCGAGCTCCGCCGAGTACGGGCGACAGCCTGAGGGCCACTAGGCGCGCCCGCGGTCGCTGCCGCCGCGGAGGCACCGACAACCGCCACACACAGTAACGTCCGCCATGTTCGAGGCGGCCGGCCGCGGGGACGCCGGCCGGGCGGCAGGGCCCAGCGGGAAGACACCCGGCCGCCCCCGAAGCCGGCTCTACGCCCCGACCCCGCCCGCATCCCTCGGATCGGTACTCACGTGAGATAACGGCCCAAAGAGTCGGGTAAAGCGTCTTCTCTTTTTCGGCGGAATTTTTAAAGAGGGATGTGGTTACCTTGAGCAGAAATACCCAAGGCGGCCTGGGCCATAAGCTGCGGGGACGACGTTGGGGGAAAAGCGCGGCACCGACACCAGCTGTGCAGCAGTGGCGGCGACGGCCGAAGGAGAAAAATAGAACAGCAGCGCGGGTATACAAGAAAGGCGAGGGCCGGGTGGGGAGAGGATTCGGTCTCGTCACACCACAGAGCAGAAGAGCGAGAAAGGATGAGAAGAGGCAGAGAAGGCGGAAAAAAAAAAAAAAAGCAGCCCTGCAGCGGTGCGAAGAGCCAGAGTGTGAGAGGGCGGTGCGGACGTCGCCAGTTTTTATAGCAAAGGGCGTGGCCTGTGACGTCACAGCCGGTCCAGCAACCGCGCGAGCGGGGCGGAGTCCGGCTAGGGTCGGGTGAGAAGGCAGGGGCGGAAGAGGAAGGGGGCGACGCGAGGGGATCTAAAGGGAACAGGGCAGGGCGACCCAGCGACGCAGGTGCCGGTCTCCCACTGTCCGCAGCTCGTCGGCTGGGGGAAGGCCAGCGGCGCGGATGAGGGTGGGTGGGGTTGATGGGAGGTGGCCGGGTGGGAGCGCTGGGTTCCCCTGCGTCCTCGCCCCTGGTGCTCCAGGGTTCGTTGGGAGCTGGGGCTGGTTTTCCCGCGCCAAAGGCAGTTCTGGGCCAGAAGGCCGCGGTAGGCGTGTACTGCCTGGAGAGGATCTAAGAGGGAGGCCTGTGAGGGCTGTCGCCGGAGCGTCCCCTCTCGAGAGCACTTCTCGTGGTGGGAGTTCAGCAGGAAACGCCTGGGAACTGCCCTCCCTGGGTGAGGCTCCAGCCCGGGATGGCTGTAGCGCTCCTTCCTGGAAGCGAGTCCCTAAAGGCCAGGACCGTCGGGCGGGGGAGCGTTAAGTATTAGCGGAGGCTAGTGGCCGCGTAAAAAGGTTACCAGTGCTCCTAAGCTGCAAAAGGGGTGTGGCTTTTATGTTTTGATTTCAAAAGGTGTTGGTGCAGCCCTGGCCCGGTGGCTCGGTGGGTTAGAGCGTCCTCTCAGACGCCAGGATTACTGTTTGATCCCGTCAGGGCACATAACCAGAAGCAACCAATAGATGTATAAATAAGTGGAACTATAAACCAATGTCTGTCTCCCTCCCTCCCTCGCTCCCTACCCCTCTTCCTCTCCCTCTATAAATCAATTTTTTAAAAAGGTGTTGGTGCAGTCAGACCCAGCCCTTATTAATAAAGAACCAGTGTTGGAGAGGGGATCGTTGATGCTACAACCTCAAGCTCATATTGCTATAAATCCCCACGTCTTGTTTTCGGGATCATTTTAATGTTACTACTCCATAACAAACTTTTTTTTTTTTTTTTTTAACTGGCAGACCTAGGACGACCTACATAGCTTTTAATTTATTCTCATCTTTTAAAATGTCTTCACACTAGTGAACAGAAATTCTGAGTCTTAGCATGCATGGTGATGCCTTGCATGCAACTCAGACTCAGCGACACAAAATGAAATACATATTGACACACCCCTCCAAAATTAAGTTTTTTGAGATTAAGACCCTGAGCTTTTTCTTTTGCTCTTCCCCACCATCTGTTTACCTTGTAAGCAACATAGTGCTTGATTAATAAATCATCAAATGGAGAGGAAGAAAGCCTTACTGACTGGAAAGGTAGCAACACTGAAATGTGGGCTCTTGGATGAAAATATTCGGTAGAAATTAGGAGCTGTCGACCCTGTTCCTGATTTTGCTTTTCTATATTTCTCTGTTCTCTTGGCTTTCTCTTTCATTTTAAAAATTCTTGACTCAGAATATTTATAAACACAGAACTTTACTAGACCCCCTGGTGGAGGGAAGTATGAAGGCAAGAAATGAATATACCACTTGAAATCTTGCTTACAATCTAGCCGTGGAAATAAGACAATGACACAATAAAATGACACAGATAAAATGCTATGTGGAACCTAGTGGAAGGAGGAAATGTTACAACTAAGTGATAGCTGACAAAGGGTAGAGAGAAATTTTGAGAGAAGTTCCAGACATGAGAAACAAGTTATTTTTGAGAGCAGGTATTTCATCGAGAACTGGGAGTGGACTTTTGGGTTCCAACATAGGGGCAAGGCTGCAAATGAGACTGAAAAGGTAGGTTAGGGTGAGATAAAGAAGGGATCAGAGCTTAGACTTTATTCTGGAACCATTAAGCAGGGACATGTTATACTCAAAGATGTTTTTAAAAGGTTGCTCTGGCATCAGTGGGATTGAAAATAGAAAGTCTGCAAGAGAGAAAAAGTGAAGGAAACTTAGAGCAGTTAAGAGTACTAAGGGATTCAGAATGGGGGGGGCATAGGAAGGGTAGAGGAATTCTTGAATGTCAAGAGAGATGAGAAATTGTAAAATGATTTGGGGATGTTATATCAACGGAGAATTCTGGAATCATAACTGAAATAGAAGGAGCCATTTTGGAGGGAAGAAGATGAGCCTACTTTGAGCATAGTTTGAGCTGTTGATGAAATAGCCATTAAAAATGGTGCAAAGACCCCTGGAAATAGGGAGATCTGGAGCCTTTTGCCTGTGAATTTGGGAGCCTCTCCTACAGACATGATGACTAAGGAAAGGTTGAGGTCTACAGGAAAGGGCTATAAGCACAGGACCTAGAGAAATGCCAGAGAGAAGGGAGGCTGGCAGAGGAGAACAAGAGGATCAGCCAGAGAAATAGGATAGTCACAGTAGTGTACTATCAAGCCATTCAAGATGGAACAGGATGTCATATCCCTCAAACAGGATGAAAGGGGGTTCTGATTTTGGCAAATGGCAAATCATTGGTAAATCCAGTCTCATGTTAGGAAGTTTGGATTTTTATCCTGAAAAAGTTTCAATCATGGGACTGGTTTGAGTTTTAGAAAAGGATAATATGGGGTTGGGAAGAGAAAGGACTCTAGTGTGTGGTGGGAAGAACACTTGGAAAGCTATTGTAGTGATCCACTGAGAAGAATGACAAAAAGTTATCTGTGACCTTTCACTGAACAATTTCAGTGGAATGGGAGACACAGGTGAGTCGCAGAGGTTTGAGTAAAGAACAGTGGAAGAGAAATCAGTGAATGCTGACCACTTTTTCAAGTGTAAGATATTAGACTAGAGCCTAATCCAACATCACTTATATACCATGAAACAATTCAACTTCTATTATTCAGACTATGTGTCCTTATGATTAGTATTGCTATTCAAATTTAAAGAATGATGCTAGCTTTTAATGAATACAATAGAACCTTGGAGACAGTACTGCAATGAAATAGACAACACAGTATGTAACTTTGGCAGAATGATAGCTTCCTAATGAGAACAGCATATTATGTTTGGGGTTTGAGGTTTTGGGCATTGTGCCAAGTTGGGTTACTCATACGCAAATAACACAGGTAGTGCCAGAGAAAGTATTCCCATTGAATAGAGAGCCCTAAGACAAAAGGATATAACCATTCACACTTAGGTCATCCTGGTACATCGATGCAAATTTATTTATATTTTTGCCAATAGAATAGAAAAGATTGAATGAATTAGATCATTAATAAAGACAAGTTACTAAAAAACAAGGGTAAACCTAAAATCACCAGCCTGTAATAGAAATATTTTGTAGTCACATGTATGTAAATGTGATGTATGTAAAGAGTTCAATAGTAACTGAGAGTAAATATCCTAGTTCAGTAGTAACCGAGTATGTTTAAAGAGAGCCTTTTATTGCTGAGGTCCATTCTTTAAGTACTCATTATATAGAAAACCAAAATATATAGGGTTTAAAGAGTTTTTAAAAATTAACATTTTAAAATGTTATGACATGTCAGTTGGCTACCGCATCCTTTGGTCACTAATAACCTAAAAAGCTAGTTTGCCTATTAAAAATCTGATGCTGTGGCTTTTATGGACTTGTAAAGATGGATAAAAGTGTTTCCAAATTGCTTTGCTGAGTACAGAGTTCAGATTATATACCATTCTCCCTTTGAATGGAATAAATATAAGATTGCTGTTTAAATCCTTTGTTTGCTGAGTATCTGTTGTTAAAATTCTTTAGAGTTGTAATCCTTTACCTAGGTTGATTTTCACTTCATGAGAAATCACTCAATTTGGAAAGAGACTTTTTATTGTCATCTTTACTTTTTTCTTTCACAAAATTTGGGGCCAGGTCAGGTGGGGTATATGGCATTCCAATCCAGGTGCCCTGCATCCTAGCACTGACTTGAGGTCACTCATGGGATCATCACCCACATCTTTGTCCACAGGATAATTTAACCCATAGAATGGTATGCCTGGCAAGGAAAGGGCAATAGAGCCCAGATTCAAACCCAGATATAAGAGACAAGAAATAAATTTTTTCTATTTTCATTTCATTGGTTGTGTATGTAATTAGAAATGGGTCAGCATTTTGCCTCTTATCTAGTGACTCAGATGGTTTCTACAGTAAGCAAGTCATAAGCAATACACTGACCTCTTCAAGAATAACAAATTACTCAATTTAAGAGGACTGCTTTCAAAACCTACATAAGAGGACAAAGCAGTAATCAAGTTTTACAAATTAAACGTAATTTATGTGAGTAGCAGAACAGTGGACATGACCCCTGACTTTATATCTGTGTCTGATCCTTGGAAGTTAGGAAATCCTTGGAAAATTAATTTTGTTTTAACTTTGCTGCCAGGCAGTATCTGATAACAAGTGTTTGTTTATTGGATAATATATAGCAAGGCAGGTTTATGTCTCCTTATCTCAAAACAGATATTTATCTCTATCTGCCTGGAAGATATACTAAACTTTTCCAGTTTGAATTATGGTTTGCTCTATTTTCTTTAATATTTTATTTATTTATTTTTAAAGAGATGGGAAGGGTGGGAGAAAGCGAGGGTGAGAAACATTGATGTGAGAGAGAAACATCAATCAGTTGCCTTTCATACTCCCAACCAGGGACCAAAGCCAGAACCCAGGCACATGCCCTGACAGGAATCAAACCCTCAACCTTTTGCTTTGCGGGAGTACGCTCAACCAACTGAGCCACACGGGTCAGGGCTGCTCTATTTTCTTTAATGAATTCCCTAAACTAGGTGCTGTGACAGGAGGACCTAAGTGCTTGTTAATATCAGTGACTGCAGGATACATTTTATGTAATTTGCAAATAATTTGAAGTTTTAAATATAAGTTCTCTTGTAAACATTTGTATCCATTTAAATTTGCTTTATCTAATATTAACTGGAAAGAGAAAAGTCCATGCAGTAAAAACAATAAAAGATTATGACTTTGGCAAAATAGGGAGAAGAAACAGTTAATCTTTTTGTGTCATTCAGCCATGTATAACAGTAGTTTAAAAACCTTCATTTAAGCCCTGGTCAGTGTGGACCAGGTTGGTTGGACCATTGTCTCATAAACCAGTAGACTGTGCCTTCTATTCCCAGTCAGGGAACATGCCTAGGTTTCAGGTTCCATCCCAGTTGGAACTGTATAAGAGGCAACCAATCAAAATCTATCAGTGTTTCTCTCCGTCCCCTCGCTCTCTAAAATCAAGCATGTGCTTGGGTCAGGATTAAAAAGAAAAAAGATTTTAAAAAATACTAGAGGTAGATTGGGGAAAAAGATGGAAGAAAAATGAAAAAGAGCAAAAACAAAAGCTACTATTTTTAAAAAAGATTTTAGTTATATATTTTTAGAAGGGAAAGGAGGCAGAAAGAGTGAGAACAACAGTGATTGGTTGCCTGTCTCATGCCCCCAACTGGGGCCCTGGCCCTCAACCCAGGCATGTGTCCTGACTGGGAATTGAACTGGCAACCCTTTGGTCTGCAGGCTGATGCTCAATCCACTGAACTACACCAGCCAGGGCAGCTAGCATTTTTTAATGGTTTATTTTTCTTACTGTATTTTTTCCCATAACTATTAATAACCCCTTATGCCCTGTTTCACCTCCATTCCCCTTCCCACCCTCAAAAGCTACTACCATTTTTAAAATACCAAGTGCCAGGCACTGTGCTAAAGACCTTTATATTATTATTTAATCCTTCGGTAAGCTTGTCAGATAGGTCTTACTATGCCCATTTCCAAAAGAGAAAACAGAAGTACAGTGAGGTACAGTGAGGTTAAGTAACTTGGTCAAGGTCACCCAGATAAAAAGAGAAGGTCCAGATTCATATCCAAAGATGCCTAATGCCCAAGACCCAGCTTCAAGCCCCTCAGCTGTATAGCTTCTTTGGACAACTTTCATTTACAGAATATGTCAAGCTGTACAGGTAGGTAAATGAGAGAAACTACAGTGTCAGTCCAGACAACCAAGCTAGGACCAGTGGGTTTCCTAGGCTAGACATACTACCTTGCCCCTCCCCCTGAGCATCCACCAGGTTTGGTTTGTGCCTTTCTATGGCCCTTTTCATTTCTGGTCTTATGTAATTATAATTATTGTCTGCACTTTGTGAACAAGATATTAAGCTTATTTAGGGCCAGGATTTGGGGGGAGGGGGGTTCTTACTCTCACAGAGTACTCAGTACAGGGCCTTGCACATAGACCTCTAATTACTTCCATGTCAGTGGGGTAACTGACAAGGCCAGGGGATGTCTCATGGACTCCAACACTGTCTTGTCCCTGGATTTGCTCAGAGATACAGAGGAGATTTCTGCCCTGGGAGAATGGTGGGCCAGAAAGACCTCTTGAACATTTTTTTTTTCCCCCTTAACCACAATGTAGAGGTGAAATATATTTGTTGCTATTCATTATATACTATCTTTTTAAATCAGCAATATTTAGCATTATTTTAACTTTAAATATGACTACATACTAATATATTAAAAAGTTGTATTTCTTTATAATTCTTTATTCATACTGAAATCAAGATGCTTTTTATCTGTGATTGGACATTTTATTGATTCCTCTTTTTCCTTAGGGAAATCAATAGCCTACAATAGAAAAATATTTAATGCCTGTGTCTAATTTTAGAGGAATAAATAGTATTATTACTTTTATAAGTTTTAAATCGTGATTATGAAGGTGGGAATGAACGGTCAAACAAATACTGGGAAGTCTCATGCGTATGTTCCTGATTACCAAGGAAACTGTTTTCTAGTCAAAGAAAGTGAATGAACAGAAAATGAGAGGCACTATAATATTGTAACATGAAGAATGTTTAAAAAAAAACCTCACTCATTGTTCTTTGTATATAAAAACAATGATGCTTAACAACATATTGACTCCTAAGTCAAATTTCCAGCTACCAGAAGATGACTTAATGTAGAGGGTCTGTGCTGGGACATGTGTCCTGCTTCCCGGGCACTGCCCACTAGCAGCAGAGTTGCGTAACTATCGAACACTGAGATCCAGCATTTGGTTGCTAATACAAGCGATGAACTATACCTTTTTGTTGCTAGAAAACAATGATCAGAAAAGCAAAACCAATAATTCTACCAAATAGTAAGAGGGGCCATTGCTTAGGGCTTCCCATCGCTGCTCGTTCTGCCCTCTGGTTGCTTAGACCTGGAGTAGTCTGATCAGCTTGGTTGGGAGGAGCCTGTGTGATCAGACAGTCCCAGAGAGCAGTCCAGACTTGCAGGAAAAGTACTGGACAAGCTATTCTACAGTGAGGGCCCTAGTTATGTGGAGAGAAGCCCTTAGAAAATCTACTCAATGTTTTGTCATATTTGCCACTTTGGGAAACTGCCAAGCCAGCTTATTTGAAGTTCAGTCGTAGTCTTAATCCTGCACATGCAGAATACCAAATCTGTAGGTGAAGAAAGCAAGGAGCTGTTAGAATGAGGGGCATCTATGGGGGCCTACCAAGCTCACAGAATGAATAAATTCAGCAATGAAAAATAAAACTAGAATTTCAGCTTTATCATAATAGCAAATGGCCCTGAAAAATGGGAGAATAGCCTTTATGTTTTTTTCTAGGTGCATTCTAACGTAGTCATACAGAACTATTTCATGTTTTTAGTTGATCGGTGCACTCATGAAATACTTCTAGAAAACATGAAATTTAGGAGTGCTAGTTTAGTAAAATGACAATTAAGATCAGGTAGATTGAGTTAAACTATAAGGATTTCAAAAGATATTTGAAACGAAATGATAAGATCCTATGAATTGCTCACCATTTTACATTTTAATAACATTGGAGAGTTTTTGAAATTATAAAATATTTTCTTCATGCCTGCCATATTTCTACTCAGCTTTAAAATCAATACATAAGAACTCAATCTAATTATAATCATTGAATAAATTTAACTTGGTCTTCTTGTTTCCTGATCAATTCATGTTTATTCCTTAAGAATTATGTGAGCATAATTTTCTTTGAAATTTTTATGACTTTTTCTCTCTAGGTAAAATTGTTTTTGGCTGCTTTGTGCCCCAACTGTTTGTGCCCAGCTCACTGGATTCAATATTATTTGTCAGATTTAGGTGAATTAGCTACAAAAATTAAGAAATGAGTGTCTAAGAATATAACTGATAGGTATTGTTGTGGCAGGCAGCCTCCAAAACGGCCCCCCAATAATCCTGCCTCCTGGTATTTACATCCTTGTATAATCCTTTCCCCTTGAATATGGGTTGTATTTACTACGGACTTGTTTCTAATGAATAAAATTTGGCAAAAGTGATGAGATGTTATTTCTGAGATTAGGTTATAAGAAGACTGGGATTCATCTTAAGTAACCTTTTTCACTCACTCGTTTTGAGAAGCCACCTGCCACATTGTGAGTGCCCTTGTGGAGAGACCCACATGGCAAGGTATTCCAGCCAATAGCCAGCAAGGACCAGAGGCCACATGAGTGAGCTTGGAAGTAGATCCTCTTCACACCCACCCCTCCAACCCCCATCAAACCTTGACATGACTGCAGCCTGAGACCCAGGGAAGGTCAATAAATTTTCAAGTTCATATAGCTAGCAAGTAGCAAAGCCAAAATTCCTGTCTCTTCTTTGCCTCTTGATTCAATTCTGTCTCCTCCACAACTTTAGTCTTCTCCTCCTCATTTTCTCCCTTCTCTCTTGGGTAATTGATTTTTTTTTAAATTTAATTCATCCATTCTTACAGAATTATTTGGTAAGACTATTATTATGAATTCAAAATTGGTATCATTGGTTTTCTGTCATTCATGTCCAGCTATAAATGGCCAACTGCCTCTAAGACATCTCTACTAGGATGATCTGTATCATCTCAAACTCAAGATCCAGAGGTGTCCAACCTCCAGCCCAGGATGGCTATGAATGTGGCCCAACACAAAATCGTAAATTTACTTAAAATCTTTTTTTGCTCATCAGTTTTTGTTAGTATTTGTGTATTTAATGTGTGGCCCAAGACAACTCTTCTTCCAATGTGGCCCAGAGATGCCAAAAGGTTGGACACCCCTGCAGGATAATTGTTCCACGTGGCCTGATGTAAAGTCTCATTTAGCTGTAAGATTCAAAGGAATCTAGGTCCCATACTAAATTCATCATTGTCCACTTCTTCCTCTAAATTGATCCTCCTCCTCTTTCAGTTTCCCTGCACATGTTCTTTTTGCTATAGGTCTTTCATCAGCTAGGTTCAAAATCTCCAAAACCTTTTATCCTGTCTTTTCTTCACCTCTCCCATATATAAAACAAGTTCTGGACCTCTGGAGAGCATTATGCTAAGTGAAATTAGCCAATCAGAGAAAAACAAATACCATAGGATTTCACTCATGTAGGATCTAGTGAACAACATAAACTACCAAACAGAAACAGACTCATAGAAACAGACTGACAGCAGTCAGAAAGGAGGGGCGTGTGGAGGACTGAGTGGAAAATGGTGAAGGGATTAAGCAAAAAGCAAACAAAAAACCTCATAGACACAGATAATAGTACGGTGATCACCAGAGGGAAAGGAGGTGGGGGGAAGTAGAAGAGGGTAGAGGGGAAATAAATGGTGATGGAAGGAGACTTGACTTGGGGTGGTAAAGACTCAGTACAATATACAGATGATGTGTTACAGAACTGTATACCTGAAACCTATATAATTTTATTAACCAATGTTGCCCCAATAAATTCAACAACAACAACAAAAAAACAAGTCTTGTTCATTTTTATTTTGAAAGTATTTCTCTTCCCAGTCCAATCCTATATATCATGTTTGGATAGTTGCAGAATCCTCAGCAAGTCTAACATTTCTTGCCCCAATCCACTTCGCATGGATATTTCTCACACTAATCCTTCTTAATGCTATTTTCTTCTGTCCCTCCACTGGTTAAAAAAAAAAAAAAAAAAAAAACCATAATGGATCTCTGTTTCTTATGAATCATGCCTTGACTCTGCTGGCTTACAAGACTCTCCAGAACCCAGCCCACCCTTGAGAGCCAGCCTTCTAATCCCCAACACAAACCTTGACCTTGACTCTGTCTGGTTTGATCATGGGCCCTCGAGTCATCCGTGCTAGTGTCTGCCTCTGGGACTTACTGTTGTTTTGTCTACCCAAATTCTATCACCCAAAGTGACCCAGCTCAAGTCCAACATCCTGTTCGGATCCTAGGAGACCTGTTCCACTGTTATTAAACTTGGCATCAGAGGCCTCTCTGTGCCCTCAAGGCCACTGTTTCCTACTGAACCCCCAACCCCATTCCTATACTATAGAAACAGCTAAAGTTTCAGTGCCTACTGTCATCCACCTTATCCTTTTCACTGGTCCCCAGCCCACTCTGTGTGTCTCCCCTGCTGCTCTTCTGTTCCTTGTAGAAGACCCATTTCATGGCGAACAAATCTTTTTATATCCCCAGACTGCCTCTTACTCCTTGCTTTAACTAAAAGTTGGCCACCTTATAAGAACATATAGCTTCCTCTGCCACAGTCTTGAATTGAGGGGTGTTTACCCTACCAAGCCTCACACGCCCCAGGGTTGGGAGGCAGGGCTGGCCTTCTCCCAGCTCCACAATACTATTGCCAGACCATTACACTGGAAATAAGAGGTTAAGCCAGCTGGCATGCCTACCCCTATCCATGCCCATATCACCTAACACCTTCCTGCCACTCCCATGATGATTAAGGGAGAGAGAGGGAGGCACCTTGTTCACTGTCTTCTTAAATGAAATTTTCTGTTTTACAACTTTAAAACAATTTTCATTATTCTTTCTTCTTAAAAAGATACTGTTAATAAAGATCACCTATAATCCCACACTCCAGGGATGACCACTATTCCACCTGCATGTGAATCCCTCCAAACTTGCAATCTTGAATCTCCCTGTGAAGTGGGTATCTTTATGGGTTACTGTGGAGTACCTTAGCCTCCCAGCCTTTGTATCTGCTCAATTCCTTCACCTGCTCTAAGCTATTCTGTATTAGAGGCTTTAAAGCCCAACATTCCTCCCTCTGATTGAAACCTCCTTTCCCTTCCAGCTACCTCATGCCACCACCATACCTGCTTTTTAGGTGTAATTGCCCAATCTTTTTTAAAAAATTGAGCTGAAATTCACATAATGTATAATTAACTACTTTAAAGGGTATAATTTAGTGCACTCAAAATACTGGGTAAATACTACCCAAAGCAGCCTACAGATTCAAATGTAATCACAATCAAAATCTCAATGTCTTTTTTTTTCAGAAATAGAAAAAGCCACCCTAAAATTTATATGGAATCTAAAGGGACCTTAAATAGTCAAAACAAACAAAAAAAATACCTGAAGTTGAAACTTCAGGTATTTCAAAACTTACTATAAAGCTATAATATTCAAAACAGTGTGGTATTGGTGTAGGACAGACATATAGACTAATGGAATACAATAGAGAGCCCAGAAATAAACCCTTACATATATGGTCACATGATTTTCAACAAGGGGACCAAGACCATTTTATGGAGAAAGGATGGTCTTTTCAACAAATGATTTGGAAAAACTGTGTATCCACATGCAAAAGAATGAAGTTGAACCCTTACTTTACTCCATATGCAAAAATTAACTCAGATGGGTCAAAGATGTAGGCTTTAGACCTAAAACTATAAAATTCTTAACAAAAAAAGAGGGGAAAGTCTTCATGACATGGATTTGGCAATAATTTCTTGGCTATAACACAAAAGACACAGCAGCAAAGGAAAAACCAGACAAATTGGATGTTATGAAAATACAAAACTTGTGCATCAACAGAGTTAAAAGGCAACTCACAGATTAGGAGAAAATATTTGCAAATTCTGTATCTGTGAAGGAATTAATATCCAGAATATACAGATTATTTTTTAAAGGTTTGTTTTATTCTCATTTGAGAGGGGAAATGAGAAAGAGAAACATTGATGCAAGAGAGAAACGCTGATCGGCTGCCTCCTGTGCACACTCCAACTGGGGATTGAAGTCTGCAACCTGGGCATGTGCCCTGACTGGGAATCGAACCAGCAACCTATTGATTACAGGACAACACTCCAACTGAGCCATGCTGGCCAAGGCTACAGATTATTTTTTTAAAGAAGAGTTATCATACTATTTTTGTGAGCTGAAAGATTATTAAAGTTTTGAAGTTTACTCTCTCATTATACATATGTATGTGTGTGTACGCGCATGTATGTATTATATTGGGTTGGCAAAAAAGTTCGTTTGGTTTTTTTCATAAGATGGCTCTGGTAGCACTTAGTTGTCTTCAATTTCATTCAAAACAATTTTGTTAGATTGTATTGTGACAGCTGTCATGTCAGCATGCATAAAAAAAGATCAAAACTGGTGAATTTTTGTGTAGCCATTTTAATATTGAAGATAGAAGAAAATATGCAACATTTTCAGTAGATTATGCTTTATTATTTAAAGAAAGGTAAAAACAAATGCAAAAAAGACTTGTGAAATGTACGGAGAAGGTGCTGCAACTGATCAAATGGGTCAGAAGTGGTTCATGAAGATTTGTGCTGGAGATTTCTCACTGGATGATCCTCCACAGTCAGGTAGACCAGTTGAAGTTGATAGCGATGAAATTAAGACCTTAACTGAGAACAATCAACATTATACCATGCCAGAGATAGCTGACATACTCAAAATGTCCAAATCAATAAAGTTATTGGTGAAAATGAAAATGTCTTTTATTTTACAGAAAAAAACTAAATGGTTTTTTTGGCCAATCCAATATATATGTAGGGAAAGGCATGCATAAGCTATGCATTATTGTATATGCAGACACACAGAAAGAGACTGTAAACTTCATGAGATTCGGGGTTGTGTCTGACATATATAACTTCTTTCCACAGTGCCTCGTACAAGATCTTGGCCCACATCAAGTTTTCAAAATTTGTTTTTAATTAAATAACTGGAGATAAAGATTACTCCATTTAATCCCCACATCACCACCAGCATTCTTTTTCTAAAATTCAGATCTGATCTTGCTATTATTTGCTCAGAAATCTTGCATGACTTCCCCATGCTTTCTGAATCAAGGGCTCCTTGTGGCCTCCTTGCATGGCAGGCGGATCTCCCTCTCTGCTTTCTGTTGGGCTCTTCGCCTCATCTCCACCATAGTACCATGGAAGGAATGGCTTTGGCCTCTGTGCAACCTGGTGAAACAGGAACAATACACACCACAACAAGGACTGTGTGTTGAAAGGATTAAGTGAGGTGGCATCTGAAAATGTCTGGCATACAGTCGATACCAGTGAATTCCTGTTAGTTTCTTTTCACCCTTCTGCACCTGCTCTTTGGCCTTCTGTGAGTGTACATGTCATTTCACTCCCCCAATTTTTTGCTTCATGCTTTATCCACTGTTTCACATGTGTCTCCCTGATCTCCTACTTCTCTCTATAAAAATGAAATGAATACCTCAAGATATATCTCAATTTGTACTTAGTAAAAGCATTCTGACTCCCCCAGGAGATTTAATCCTTTTTTATGCTTCCAGGTAATTCTGTAGACTTTCTTATATTGCAGTTATTTGTGGACACGTGTGTATCTTTAGAGCCCAACATGATATTTATTGCACCAAATTGATTTTTCAACGAGAAAATTTGGGTCTTAAATTTCATGGCTGAAATATGTTATAAAATCATTCCAAGTACACTCTCCCTATAAATAGTTCCTCTCTCTATGTGGTAACATCCAGGCTGGCCATGTAGCACCCTCACCTCCCACAGCTCTCAGAAAGCTATTGCTGCACAAGATAATGCAATGATGGGACTTCCAGGGACAGGTGGTGGTGATGGTGGGTGTGGGGAAGCCCCTAGCTGATTGGACCAGGGGTAACCACACACCTGGCCCAGGAGGACTCAATCACTTGCTCAGAAATGTATGGCCCAGTACTCCTGGAGGAGCAGGCCAGTCCCTCCCTCTCTAGAATTTCAGTGTGTGTTGCCAGCTAAGTTCTGTGCTGGAGTTTAGAGGTCATGGTGTAGGTCCTGGAGGAGCAGCCATGTCCTGCCTCATGCAAAATGAACAAGCAGAGGAAGGCAGCAAAATGCAGAAAAGGCTAGAGCGGGCTCGGAAGCAGAGACAGGGATACCAGGGAGCGCCAACCCGGTTCCCGTTCCCGAGGGCTCCTGGTTCTCCAGCCAGTTCAAAAAAGAGCCCAGCAACACTTTGCTTCCTGTTCTTGAACCCTGTGAGATCCCTGTACACACTTGGTAGGTACCCATACCCCCTTTCTGCCTCCAAGGACTGATGTGTCTTACAATCACAGGCCCCTGGCTTCGAAGAGAAAATTGTTTTTGCTGAATCAACTGCAGCCTGTGATATGTTCAGTCACCTGAATTTGTAGTTCATTTTTGGCCCTCTCATATTAGCTAATTACAACGATTCTGGACAAATTTTTTGTTCATTCTATGTCTCAGTTTCTTTGATAGATAAAAACACTATAATTTCATAATGTGCTTTACCACTTACCAACCACTTTCTATACATTATCTTGTGAAGTTTTAAAAAATTCTTAGAATACAGGCAAAGAATGTTTATTCATCTTCTGGAAACTTTCCCAAGATTTCACAGTTAAGTCCCAGTGAAAATGGGGCTCACACACAGGTCTTCTGACTTCTGTCTGCTCAGGACACCATCAGCTCTTCCTCAGAGAATGTAAGTCATTTCTTTAAAAGGTGATAAGTTGCAGATTAATTGATTGAATGAAGGAATGAATGAATAAACAAGCAAATGAATAAACTGTTAAGGTCCCCTTCATGAGAATTTTTGGTGCGAGACTTTCAAGTCATAAGAGGTAACAGTAACTGCATATTTACATGAATCCTCTTTCAAAATATATTGATACTAAGTTTAACAGTAGGACCAGTAGATTGAAGATGTATTGTAATAAACTGCTCTATTTCTACAAATGTGCATAATACTCCTGCCGTGGCCTGTGCTTCATGAAGGATTCCAGTTACCATCTGGAAATTGAATTTCAAGGCTATAGGCTCAAGACCTTGCTTAGACCCATGGGCAGGCAATACCTGATCCTTGCCCACCTTAAAATATGTTAGCTCAGGTTACAAGGAACTTTTAATACTAGAATGACATCACGTGTTCCAGTTCCCCAGAACTTGTTCACAGACATGGCCTGAGCAGGTCCCACCATGGAAGCTTTCATCCCGTCCTTCCTCCCAGCCCTCCCAGCCAGGGCCGCCTCATGGCGGGGGGAGACTGATCTTTGCTGCTCCTCAGAGCTGCTCTGCACTGTTCCATGCAGAACGCTGCTGAGTCACCTTGCTTTCATCCCACTGCTGCCACCAAACCACATGGCCTCTTTCTCAGTTCCGCCTGAAAGAGAACACGTTATGCAAACTAGGTGCAAGCACAGAACGCAACCCGCTTCCTCCCTCACACCGGGAAGCACGTTGGGGGTACCTTATGTAATTTAAGGATTAACCAACAGAGCGTGATTTAATTGCACCAAAGTGACAAAGACATGGAAGGAGAAACTGGGTTGGAGCTAGTTCACTGCTGAAAGGGCTGGACCCTCAGTTTGATCTGTTCAGTGTGACTCAGAGAAAGGCACTGAATGTGTGGGTTAGAAGTGATCATCATGTAAAGCTCTTTTGCTATAATGATGGTAACTACCATGTAGTGACATATCGTAATACTACTAACACTGGTGTCTTTACTGTATATGCCATACCTCGTGTTAATTCCTTTATGCACATTATGCATACAATACTTGTAAAGCCTTTCCCACAATGCTTGGTACAAAGTGCTCAGTGTACTCAGGCATCTCAGTGGAATTACCTTTTTTATTCTTACAGCCACCCCAAAATCTTTGCTAAGCCTTGCTCTTTGCATCAGTTATTCCTTAGGAAATATTTACTGAGCATGTGCTATGTATACCAAGCACTATGTTAGGCCCCAGAGACACACAGAAGAATAGGCCTGTGCCCTTTCAGACATGGGTTTCAATCAAGAGTAACTACTGTCTTTCTGGGTGATGTTGGTCAGGCTCCTTGAGCTTTCAGAGCTCAAAGTTATTCAACTGTTAAATGAGTATGATGATTTCTATGTCGTGAATTGTTGATAGGCTTAGACACATGTAAAAGGTTTAGCCCAGCACCTAATAGAGTCTCAGCATCATTTAATATGGAATTTTTACATATCACCCTCAAAAAAGAATACGAAGAGAGAATCCCTTTTAGGGCTCATGCAGTGATCAGTGCTAGAGCCTGGGATTCCCTCGTCTTAGAGGCAGGCCACGTGATGGGCCCGTGGGATTCAGAGTTTGAAATCAGGGTTTCTCTGAGATCCTAGTGTATCTAGATTCCACATTTCTCCTGGATAGATGAAGCATCGATACACATGGATGGGAGATTTTTTTTTTTTAATATAGGAGTCTAACTCAAGCATAAATTAGAGTCTTTTAGAAATCTTCAGACACTTGGCATGACATGAACTTAAATATAACAGCATTCCTGTTACTTCTGGGATATTCCTGATTTTTTAAAAAAAGGTAAGAAATGTGACATTTTTAGAGCTATACGCATCTCAAAAACCCCTCCTGAGAAAACATTTTTCTTTGTTGACTACGATGCAAAGGACATTTTCAGAAACTTTGGACAGAATAAGTTGGCGAGGATAAAACCCTTGCCTCTCTTGCCTCCCCCAACTTTCCAGACCTTCTCCTCTGAGAAGGTTAAAGTCTTCGGACCGGAGTGATCTGCCGTTCAGCAGGGAAACTGAAATCAAAACTGATTCAGGGAAAAGGTTTCTGGCCTCTGTGCGTGCTCTTCAGGAAATTTGTGTATTCTTATTCATTTTCTTCACGTCTCTTGGTTATGTTTTTTCTTGTTTTGGTTTCATATATAAAACGTTCTGTGTATTTATTTTCTGGATTTATTCCCTAAAATTTTAAGTAAGAGACAGTTTAGAGGAGTGTTTCTCAAACTTTTCCCCCTCCAATCCTTAGTAACAAATATATTTTACATGTTAACCAAAAGTTTCATGAAGTAATACCCACGCTATGAAGTATGTAATCATGATTTTTAAAATTGTGTTCCATCTTACATGTGAAAAAAATTGAACCAGAGGTCTAGCAGGTTTGGGGGATAAATAGGTAGAGCACGGGGCACTTTTAAGTCAATGGGACTACTCCATATAATATGACAATAGTGGGCACATGGCATGCATTTGTTAAAACCCTTAGAATGTACAACACTAACACAAACTGTGGATTTCAGTTAATAATCATGTATCATCATTGGTTCATCAATTGTAACAAATGTATCTTCTGTGCAATTTTTCTGTTAACCTAAAACTGCTCCAAAAATGTATTTAAAATATTTTTTAAAAGTAAAATAAAAGTTGGTTGTAATGTATGACATTGATTTTACTACCCACTAATGGCTCACTCTGCACCATGTGAAAACCTGTGGCTGAGGGAGAGGCCTTTTACCCAGCTCCTTCAAGCTTGGCCTTAGATAAGCCACATGAAATGAACTGTGCCTCAGCTTTCTTATCTGAAAAGTGGGTGTTTGATCAGAGAAACACCAGGATCCTTTCCAGCTCCAAAATATTATAAGTATAAATTCTACTTTTAAAATGTATTAGGATGGAAAAAAGTCATTAAGCATGAATTGTAAATTACATATACATTATTTAGGCCAACCTTCTTTTTATAGGAATCTAGTGAGCACTCTTATTTCAGCTTTCCTATTAAAAAAATAAAAATGAAAAGTAATGGTTCCCTGGCAAAATATATAATTACATTTCTCCTGTGCTTCCTGATTCCAGATCCTCATGGAAGGAAGCAAACAAAGAGTATTTAGCAATGATGCCAGTGATGCTTCCAGATATTTCTCTGCCCTACTGCCGTGGCCCAGTGAGAGCCTACCTGAACTCAGTCCTCATTGGCTTCATTCGATGTTGGCTGGGAGCCTGTGAGGGACTAGGCCCTGTGCTGGGGGGCTGAGCCCAGCGGTGTCCCACCACTTGTAGCTTGGCTCAGGAAGTGGAAATCGGGCCACCTCATTCTAGATCTTTCTTGCTTTCCCTACCCCAGGAGGGCAGCAAGCTGGGAACATTGAGTGTAAGCTCTGGCTCAGGCAGGTCTGGGGTGACGGGCAGTGCTCAGTGCTGGTTCTCAGGCGTTCTCAAGTGAAAAGGGGGTGATAATGCCCCACTGTGTAGGGCTTTCTGAACATGAAATAGGGAACAGAGCTGTCACCTTGGTCCTGCACAGTCCTGCAAAGCTGATGATGGAGCCTTGGAACAGCCTTCCCGTTTTTCATATTTGCTCTGCCTCCTTTCACCTCACCCCCACTTTCTGCAACCAACAATATTGTAGACCCTTCCCAAACACCTGGTGCTTCCCCCATCCATTTGACTTAATTGTCTTGTTTTCTAAGAACTGATGGCCCTAAACATCACCTTGTGTGTTTGCCATCGCATCTCACTAAGTCCCTGTAGCAGAGCCCAAATGAAATTGTACTTCAGAAACAGCCTAGAGAAGGAAAAGTGTGTCTCGACAAGATGGCAAACTCTGGGGGTACAATTCCACCCCACAGCTTGGTTTTAGTAAGATTGCTTTTAGGTTGACTGCATGACTAATAATAACAGAGCATCTGAGTTATTATTTAATGAAAGTCTATAATTGGGGGGGCATGTGCTAAATAAACCGTTTACATAAATATCTTTAAGCCTCACAACCACCTTGAAAAGCTAGGTTTTCCCTTTGGCGAAGAGATTGAATCTCAGATTCATTTACTCAGGGACCATTTTAAATGGGTGCTTCCTATGTGACAAACATGAGATTGGACACTAGCGACTGAAAGCTGAATCACATGTCCTTGAGCTTGGGACACTTGTGGTCTGGAGGAGAATCTGGCAGATCAACAGACAGTTGCCATCCTCGGGTAAACCCAGGGAAGGTACGAAAACACAGGAGATGGTCCTGTCCAGAACAGGGCTAGCAAGGGAGGAGGTGAGGACAGAAGCTGTAGGTTTTTTCTTAAGTCCATCTGATCTTAAGTCTTTACGCTCCTTCACTCCTTCACCCTCCTCCCTCACTGCACCTCCCCCCCATCAAATAAACAAACATAGAGTAATTTCTCCAACTCCCCTAAGTAATTTTCAGTATCTTGGACTAGCAAATGCAAGTACTTAGGGGCCATGTTGCATCTTAACAGAGAGAGAGAATGTACTAAAACTATCACCAGATAGTTTAGGCCCAGACCAAGCCACTTTGAGAAAGAAAGGGACTCCGTTAACATTTATGTCAGAATAACAGGTTTGGGCTCTGGCTGGGTAGCTCAGTTGGTTAGAGCATTGTCCTGAAATGCCAAGGTTGCAGGTTTGACCTCTGGTCTGGGCTCATACCAGAAGCAACCAATGAATGCATAAAGAAAGGGAACAACAAATCGATGTTTCTCTCTCTCTCCCTTCCTCTCTCTCTAAGAATCAATTTTAAAAAAAAGAATAACAGGTGTAAACTAGGTGTGTCCTGGCAATCTTGAACAGAGATTTAGGCTAAATAGAACCTAAAGAATGCCTGTCATGAAGATATTCTTAGCCTGAGTGGCTAATCAGTGGAGATGAGATTTGGGGCGGTAGTTTCCTGATATCCCTTGAGCCCCTCCACCAGACAGTGACACGGAATTGAACTCTGTGCCTATTTCCCTGAGCTTAGGGAGGCCCTGCCTGACACTGGGATGTGTGTGTCATGGCGGGGGGTTGCTTTAGTAACAATCACAGAAGTCCCTTGGCAATGGTTACTGGGGTAAGGGGACCAGCCAGGGGAATACCTGAGAAACAGCAGTCCTCAGCAGGGAGGGCAGCCAACTCAACTGGTGTTTGGACTCCAGAAATCCCACTGCTTGGAGGTGGTGAGCCAAGCCCATGTCGTGCCTCGCTGATGCATGGCTGGACTGAAGAAAGAGCTCATTGAATTGTTCGTGGAAAAGAGTGGTGCCCAAGAGGCCAGCCCTGGAGAATGAGGCCGCCTGGAGCACAATGCTTGGCAGGACACCAGCCCTGGAAGGTACAGAGAAGGCCTCCCAGAGTTGGAGGAGGGTTTTGCATCAAAAACTGGCCACTATAGGGACAGATGGGAGCTTTCAGGCTTTGTCTGTGGGTTTGCGACTCACTGCTGATAGGTGTATCAAAGGTGTTAGAGCTGCGGCTCAGCCTTTGTGTCAAAGAGAAAACCCAGACCTGCCTGAGCAGGAGGATTGCCAGCAGCTCCTTGCTTCTTGCTTCCTAGAATCTACCTGCACAATCAGAGGCCTTGGTGGCCAGATAACTTAGGTCTAGTCCTGGCTCCTTGTCCTCCCAGCTGGGTAAACAAGGTCATAATGATAAAACATAGTTTACAGTGTGCGTGTGCATAGCACTGCCCTGAGCGGTTCGTGTCTCACTCACTGTACTTACTCAGCAACTCTAGGTACCATTATCTTCCCCAGTTACAGAAGAGGAAACCGAGGCATGGCAATGGAGTCAGGATTTGATCCTGGCTGTGTGACTCCAGGAACTGAGCATTGGGCTGCTCTCCTAGCTGCCTCTGATCCATGAATTTTAAAATGGGCATCAATGTGATGTCTCCTTGGTACTCACATGTGGGATAATCACCTTACAGCGCAGGCACTGTGCCCGTAGGCAAAACTGTGAGCTACTGTTGGTGTGATTCATCCGGGTCTCTCTGTGGCTGTTGTACCCCCTTCTCTTTCTTTTCAGCCTCCTTCACATAATTTCCTGCTCAAACTTCACAAGATTTTTGACTTTTTGGGTTAGTTCACGTTGTCTGTGTGGCCTGTGCGGAGGGGCCAGGCAGCAGAGATCAAATACCCTGTGAGATAAATGGGGATTCCCTGCTCACTTAAACAGTATTCCAGGAATCCTCCAGGACTGAAGTTCAAGTATGGGCCTCTGAGCCAAGTTTAGAGAAGTTCTATGCCTTTGTTTAACTGTAAACCCCCCCCCCCAAAACTCCACAGCAATAACAACAACCCTTCTGGTTTTGTTTTCTAGTGGCTTCCATGCACACACAGAACAATGGAGAAAGCAAATAAACTAAAAGCACTATGTCTAAGGTCCTCTAGATAAGGGAAGGAAAGCCTTTTCCTTCTTAGGGGCAAGTACTGGGAGAGGAAGGGATTTTCCATGGTCCTGGTGCTGTCCCTCCAATTCCACAGCTGAGGCAAGATGGAGTGACCCAAGAGAAGCCCCAGGGAAATTCCAGGTGTAGTTTCTCTGTGCACTTGGAACCTTAATCTCCCCTGCAGGTAGGAGCTGCTAGGATGCAGCCCAGCCCCTGCGTGGGGAGAAGTTCCCACTCACCGGCCTCAGAAAGAAAGTGCCTAGGGGTTGGTGGAGGGGGGACTCTGGGTTCCCTTTTGATTCCTTTCTAGTCCTATTGGGCTCAGATATATGTTGCCTTGTCATTGGGGAGCTGCAGGTTCAGGGACCTTGTAACTTACACTTACCCATGGTGTTTAAGGGCTACGGTCTTGATGTCTGAGCCCTAGGACACTGCAGGTGCTGCTGGACCAGTGTGGGAGGAGCAGAGCAAAGAGGGCTGAGTCAAGTGGGCTGCTTCTAAGATGACACCAAGAGACCTACAGGGAGCTGGTAGGCTTGAGGGCTAAAGGTATAAAGAACCCACGAGCCAGTGGCTCAGGATTTCTCCTGCTGCTCTGGAACAGTTTTGTCCAGAGACATGGCTATCAGAGGACACTGGGAGATTTAAGCTGTGGCCCTGTGCACACATTCAACCATCTTTATTTCCACATTTGAGCTCTGTGATTGACTAACGGAGCTGATTTGCCTCCCTCCAAAAAACATCCATGGAGTGGAGCAAAGGAGAAGGAACCAGGAAAGACGAGGAGAAAGGGAAAGAGAGAAAAACCAATACCAAGGAGTTCCTTAGGGGATTTTCAGGGAAGGTTAATCATGACCCAAAATAAAACCCCCACAAGTCTTGTTTTTAGAGCAGATATGTGTTTAATTACAGCCCTGACTTAGAAATGCCACAAGGAATTTTGCTTTTTCTTGGTTCCCCCTCTCAGTCAGCAAAAAGTTCCAGTTCAGATTCCAAATGCAACACAGGAAACACGATGCAGTCTGCTTGCCCACATTACATGGGCTTTCATGAAGCTGGGAGGCTGGAACTCAATGCTTCCTGGTCCCCAAAAGAGGACCTTTGGGGGCTCCCAAGGACCCTAAAGGCAGCATCCCCAGGGAACTCCAAGGAGAATGTTCTGATTACTAAGCCCGTTCTAAAAGCTTGCTTTCAGGAAGGAAAGCCTGGATTTAGCTAAGAAATAAACATGCGCACATTGGACCCTTTTGTGCCCTTCATTTGATACTAACGTAGCTAGACAGGAAGGGAGGAGAAGGAGGGTCTCAAAGAGGTAAAGATTGCTTTCCATTGCGCTAGAAGATCCAAGATCTCTTTGGGGTTTTTTGGTTGTTTGTTTTTTTTCTGACAGGAAGACAAATAGAGCTCATTCCACTCCTGTAAAAAAGTCACCAAATAATTCATTTCTTCTAGTAACTGTTTCTGTGAACTTTTTCAGAGGGTCAGTGTTCTGCTTAATACTGGCTAAAGACACCTGGGTTTGTTGTTGTGTGTTTTGTTTTGTTTTGTGAGAGTGAGTATAAAGAAGGGTTGAGAGCTTGGTTTCCTTGGTATCAACAACAAATCCTAGTACCTCCTGCTTCTGGCTCAATTGTCCCCAGCCCTCGCATGTAATCCAGTTGGAACATGGAGAACAGAGAGAGACTGACTTCCCCCTTCCTGTGGGTGGCTTCCATTAGAGATCTTCCCCACATCAGCCAACAACAGAATTCAGCATCTGGACCCCTGCCATGGTCCCCCACTCCTGCCCACAACTTAAATTACTTCACACAACAGCCACAGTCAGCCTGGGGCAAATGGTGCCCTACCATCTGGGAAGCTGAAACAGTTTATCACAAACTGGTTTGCAGTTTTAAATATACCTGTGCCCCACCCAGATTTCAACACATTAGTAATTATCCTACTCCTCAAACCTGGTGACTGGGAGGAAGGAGGGAGTAGGGGTGGGGATTCAAAGGAGCAGCTGCAGGGCCCGTCTGAGCTATCAGATGCCTGCTAATAATAGCTCCCATCTATCCAGCCCTTCTCTGCCAGGCACGTGCTAAGCAGGCCTCCTTTATCTCTGGTAATCCTCACAACAGCATTGGAAAGGGCAAGTAATTCCCATCAGGGCAGGTTGATGATGGGGAAACTAAGGCCCTGAGAGAGGAACTTATTTACCTAAAGTCACACAGCCAGTAAGTTCCGGTTTGAACTCTCATCCGATTCTGTGCTTCTAAGCATCACGCCATACCGCTGTTTCTTCAAGCCAATGAATTTAACAAGAGTGGGTGCCAGGAAATGCCAGTTGAACCAGGAAGGGAGCCTTTGCCACATGCCAAACCAAAAGGGGTTTGAAACCTGAGAATTGACAGTTCACCTCCTGGAAACCCCAGTGCGGTGGTGGGGTGGGGGGTATGGTGTGGGAGGGGTGGAGGTATTCCTGGGGACACAAACAGCAGACCCTGCATGCCTGTTAAGAAGTGAGGGAGAGTGAAACTAGAGAATGTATAAAATGGAGTCACTTTAACCAAGCTGCTGAAAGTATTAATATTATGCTCTAGCTGGCATGGCTCAGTAGATTGAGCTGCAGCCTGCAAACCAAAAAAGTCACTGGTCTGATTCCCAACACAGGGCACATGTCTGGGTCCTCAGTAGAGGGCGTGTGAGAGGCAACTGATCAATGTTTCTCTCTCTCTCCCTCCCTTCCTCTCTCCCTAAAAATAAATAAGTAAAATCTTAAAATTATTAATATTATAAAGATTGAAGCATGAGGAAACATTCTACTCATACTCAACCTACATAATATCCCTCTGATTACCAACCCCACCCCCCAGGGACTCTTATCCAGACCACCTAACACCCACCTGATATCCATTATCCAGACCTCATGACACCTGACTAACAACTATCCTGGACCAATCCTAGGCCGAGAATATAGGACTGATAATTCTCAAGAATGTACTTTTTAGTATGAGAACTCTTAACTTTTCTTTCTCCTTTGGAACATGTCTAGTTTTTCTACCTAGTTGTTTTCCCAGTTTGCAAAGGCTAAGACCCGTGAATAAATATCATTTATTTCTAGCCGAAGCCTCTAGACTCTTTTTGAGTTCATTTGGCAGAAGCATAAAAAGGCAGCACCCTTGGCCAACCACTGTCTGATACTGACCCAGTTTGGAAGTTGCAGAGGTGTGGAGAGGCATGGAAGGGTTTTTGAATTTATTTTAATATAACCTCCAAGCTAATGGCTGGTGCAAAATAATAACAACAATAACAACAACAACAACAAAAAGATGATGTTGCTTAAATCATGAGCATATATAAACTGGTCTTCTATTAAGATGTTTTGAATGGAGTGAGTGCTCCTCCCCAGGGCACTTCCCCCAGAAGAGTCCCAGTGAGGGTTGTTTATCCTTCCTCACCTCAGCTCCCTGCCCCCACCCTGCTGGCTGCAGGTGTCTCTGTGTGATAGTGAGGCAATCATGCCAGTTAAGTACCAACACCAAGGCATGGCACCAAGCTATCTTCATCCCCCCTGCACAGCGAAGCATGTTGTTTCATGGATCTGGGGTCACTCCCCCCATCTGTCTCTCCTTGATAGTTACATTTCTCTTCCATTACTGTGTGTTTAGTGGTTGATGAATCCGGAATATTACATACATTTTTAAAGAGCATGCTTGCCAGATGTCGGGCACTGTTCTATGTCCTGTACATATATGAACTCTTTTTACCCACCTAAAACAGTGTGAAGTGGGTAATAGTAGTATCTCCATTTTACAGATGATAAGAGTTGGAGCCCAGAGAGGTTAAGGAAACGCTCGCCTCTATTACACAGCTGATGAGTCATACCGCCTGACTCTAGTACTCACGCTCTTAGCTGCTCTGCTGCAGTGATTCTGAACTGAATCAGGGTGTCCATTCAAGCATCTCTTCCTGGACTTGCCAGATCTACCTGTGGGTGGGTTGCTGCTGCCATAACTCTGTGGTAGACAATTAGAAAGACAAGAACAGAGCAAGGATGAAAGGCTAGGTAGAGAAGGTCACCAGGGTGGAAAGCCCTGGTGCCTAACAATGGGCAAAACGGGGAAAACAAGGACCTCATCCCCAGAGTAATCTTTCCTGCCCTAGATGTTGCTGGTTATGTGGTGTAGCCCCCTGAACTTTCAGATTGCTGGTTACGCAGTAGATCCCCTTAAAGGAGGAACAAGGGTCCAAAGGGTGTCCTCATGCAACTCCCATATAGGCTCTTCATGACCACTTCCTTAAGCATTAACACCCCGGGATAACATCTAAGCCTCAGCTGTGTTTCACCTCCAGGCCCCAAAAAACAGCAACCAGGTGATGCCATGGCTGACATCAGGACCAGTGGAACTAATGACCCCCTTGCCTAGTGCCAATCAGTGGAGACCATGACCCTGAAAAGACAAACCTGGAAAGCTGATGAATGTTCTATTGAGATCCTCCCCTGGGACTGCCCCTAAAATCTCCACCTTTAAAAGCCCTTCAAATGGAGGATCCAGTGCACTCTCCTTCTGGGAGTAGGCCTGCACCTTGCCCCTCCCCCTCTTCTTACTTTCAGCCATGTTATCTTTACCCTTCTCTCTCCCAAGCTCCAAGGGCCTTTCTTTTGCCTCTGTAACTTGTTTCCTGAGCCCATTTTCTCTAAGGCTCACTTCTTCTATCTCTGACTTTCTAAATCAACTTTCTCCTACAGTTGAGTCTTGTCTCTGAATTCTTTCTTAACCAGAACTCAAGTACTGAGGTTGCTGAACCGAGGTCCGGTCTGACTCCACTGGAATTGTGTCCTGTTCCCAGGTGAGTGTGATGCTGTTTTAGACAGTTGAGGGAAACATCACATAGTGTTGTCAGTGCTCTCCACAGGGTGGCTCTGAAAGATCCACCTTCCCCTGGGACACCCTTTTCTCTTGCTTTGTATCTGGGCACCATGATTCAGTTTCTAATGTCATTGAATCTGGACGCTGGACACCTTTGATGGAATCATTAACTATTTGTAGAACATGCAGTCAGCAACCAGGGAAAAGCACAGGGCAGAAAGTCATAGGAGAGCAACATTTGGGGTCATGCACAGGAACATGCCCATTTCAGAACTTCAGAGGAACAGTGCAGTGAGTGATGGCAACAATAGTTTATTAAGCCCTTCTAATGTGCTATCCCTGGTCTAAGCACATTCCAGGGACTATCTCATTCAATCCTTACCACAGCCCTCTGATGTTGACCCCATAAGTATTCCCCTTTGGCAAATGAGAAAAATGAGGCACACAGACATGGTTTCCCCAAATCACAGGATTGATAAAGAAGGGATCCAGGATGCAAACACAGTTTCAAAGACTGAGCTTAAACATGGTGCTACAACTGAAGCCAGAGTCCATGTTCTTAACCTCCACGCTGTTTTGGAGAGACGAGGACTTTCAGCCATCTTCTTGCCAGTTCCCATGTCAGCCTCAGGTGAATGAGGCCCTAGAAACAAAGTAAAAGGAAAGCCTGGCCTAAAGTAATTGCTTGACTGACTCCCTGCTGGGGAACAGGACTAGGAGGGGAGGAGTCAGGGCAAGATCTCCCAAGATGGTAAATTTGGTGAATGATGTTTCGGGGTGGGGTGGGGAATGGGCAGCACTGGGAGGAAGGTTCAGAAGAGGCTTTCCCAGTAAATATCCATGTCTGTGGGAGCACTGGGAGGGAGAACCCAGTGTATGTCTCTTGACCCTCCAAGTTCTCAAAACAAGACTCCAGCTCTGGTCGTCCTTCCCCTCCTGCCCTGACCACACTGGGCTCTCATTCTTGCTACCTGTTGCTGTTGGTTACTTGCCTCCATTTCTGAGGTGCTGATAGGAAGGAAGCTTGTTTCCCAGCTGGCACAACAGGTTTCATTTTATCCTTGAAAAAGCTGGATATTACCACTCTGATGGCTATTCATGATGACATTAATATTACTACCTTCTTTTGCATGAAGTTTAAAAATTATGCAAAAAGATATTTGCAAATCATATATCTGATAAGGATTAAAATCTAGAATACAGAAAGAGCAGCTACAACTTAACAAGAAAAAAAAATTCAAAAAGATGAGGGGAAAAAGCAAGGAAAAAATTCCATTAAAAATGAGCAAAGAGTTTGAATAGACATTTTTTTGAAAGAAGATATACATGGCCCTGGCTGATATGGCTTAGTGAATTGAGGGCTGGTCTGTGAACAGAAAGGTCACTTGTTCGATTCCTGGTCAGGGCACATGCCTGGGTTGTGGACCAGGTCCCATGCTGTGGTCATGCAAGAGGCAATTGATCAATGTTTCTCTCACACATTGATATTTCTCTCCATCATTTTCTCCCTCTTTTCCTTGTCTCTAAAAATAAATAAGTAAAATCTCTTAAAAATATTTCTTTTAAAAAAAGAAGATATACAAATGGCCAATAAACACATGAAATGATGCTCAATATCATTAGGGAAATTCAAATCAAAACTACAAAACCTATCAGGATGGTTATCACCACAAACAAAACACAGCAAAACAAAACAACAATAATAAAAACAAGTGTTGTCAAGGATGTAGAGAAAGTGGAACCATTGTGTGTTGTTGGTAGGCATGCAAACTAGTGTAGTTACTGTGGAAAACAGTTTATCAATTCCTCAAAAAGCTAAGCATAGAATTACCATGTGATACAGCAATTCTACTGTTAGGTATATACCCACAATAATTTAAAAAGCAAGGTCTCAGACTCTTGTACACCATTTTTTACAGTGGCATTATTCACAATGGCCAAAATGTGGAAATAAATGTCTATCAAGAAGTGAATGGAGACTTCCAGTCAAGATGGAAGCATAGGTAAACACAGCTCACAGCATAACTACATCAAAATTACAACTAAAATGTAGAACAACCATCACTCAGAACCATTAGAAATTGAGTTGAATGGAAGTCTGACAACTACGGAATTAAAGAAATCACATCTATTCAAACTGGTAAGAAGGGTGGAGACATGAAATGGGCTGGTCCCACATCCACATGTGGTGAATAAAAACTTGGGAGGGTATCTCGGGAGTGAGGAGTCCCAGCCCCTCACCAAGTCCCCCAGCTCAGGGTTCGAGTGCCAGAAAGATAAGTCGCCATAACTTCTGGCTGTAAAAACCAGCGGGGATTGAATCAGTGGAAGAAACTTCTGGAGTCCCAAGCAGTTCCCTTTAAAGAACCCACACATGGACTTATTCAGACTCACTCCTTCTGAGCTCCAGCACTGGGGTAGCAATTTGAAAGGCACCAGTGGCATAAAGGGAGTAACTGAAGTGTCTGGCATCAAGGTGGGAGCTGGGGTACAGTTTTCTTCCAGGCATAAAGGGGGCCAGAGGACATTGTCCCTTTTCTGAGCCCTCTCCCAACAGAGCCACAGAGCCAGCAGGCAGGTGCCATATCTGAGACTCCATCAACCTGGCTAGCACTGTTTGCCCCGCTCTGGAGATGCTCTGAGACTCCATGCCACCCAGCTTCTGGGCCTACCCATGCTACTTTTAAATATGAATGGCTGGTCTTAGCTCTTGCTTCACAACTTCCTAAAACCTATCAAACAAGCATCAGCCTGCCTCAGTGAGTCCCCACCCCCTTACCTGTTGCTAAATGGTCCAAATAGCAGCACCCAGCCTAGATTTACAGCTTGGCTTCACCTGGAAATCTCAAGGCCCAGCATAAATAGCAGCCATCTCAGATTGCTTTATAGCTTATGCAGGGGGGCCCAGGTAGAACACAAGTGGGGGCTGACCTTGGCCTGCACCATCCTAGAAACCCCAGAGCCTGTGTACCAGTGAACAGCTATAGACCATGTTGGAGTACCACCACACTGCCCCTGCACAGCTGATCCTCCATGGAGGGTGGAGGTTGGTGGTCAGTGGTCACAGCCAGGTCTTGCAGCTGACTGGCCTGGGTAAATTCCTCCTATTGACTTGCCAACAGCAATCAAGGCTCAACTACAAGAGGAGGGTGTAGTCAGCCCACATAAAGGGTGCACTCAAGTACCCAGCTTGGGTGATAGGGGAGGCTGGGCCACTGGACCCTATAGTACACCTACTACATTAGGACACACTATCAAGACAGGGAGTCATAGCAGCTCGACCTAATACATAGAAACAAACACAGGGAGGCTGCCAAAATGAGGAGACAAAGAAACATAGCCTAAATGAAAGAACAGATAAAAACTTCAGGAAAAGAATTAAACAAAATGGAGATAAGCAATCTATTAGATGTAGAGTTCAAAATACTGGTTATAAGGTCACTCAAGGAACTTAGTGAGGACCTCAACAGCATAAAAAAGATCCAGTCAAAAATGAAGGATACACTAATTGAAATAAAGAACAATTTATAGGGAAACGACTGTAGAGTGGGTGAAGCTGAGAATCAAATCAATGATTTGGAACATCAGGAAGCAAAAATCAAACAATCAGAACAAAAAAGAATCCCAAAATACTGATGATAGTGTAAGCAGCCTCTGGGACAACTTCAAGTATTCCAACATTTGCATCATAGGGGTTCCAGAAGAAGAGAAAGAGCAAGAAATTGGAAACCTATTTGAAAAAATAATGAAAGAAAACTTCCCTAATTTGGTGAAGGAAATAGACATGCAAGTCCAGGAAGCACAGAGAGTACCAAACAAATAGATGCACAGAGGCCCACTTCAAGACACATCATAATTAAAATACCAAAAGTTAAAGAGAGAACCTTAAAAGCAGGAAGAGAAAAGCAGTTAGTTACCTACAATGGAGTTCCCATAAGACTGTCAGGTGATTTCTGAAAAGAAACTCTGTAGGCTAGAAGGGATTGGCAAGAAATAATCAAAGTTATGAAAAGCAGGGACTTACAACCAAGATTACTCTACCCAGCAAAGCTGTCATTTAGAACTGAAGGGCAGATAAAGAGTTTACCAGACAAGAAAAAACTTGAGGAGTTCATCATCACCAAACCATTATTATATGAAATGTTAAAGGAATTTATTTAAGAAAAAGAAGAAAATCAAAACTATGAGCAATATAATGGCAATAAATACACACTGTATTTTTCAGACTATAAGATGCACGTTTCCCCCCCAAATTTGGGAGGAAAATGCAGTGGCAACCCTGCTCCTGCCTCCTGTGACCCTGGTCCACCGCCATACCCCTCACCCCCGCAGTGAGCCAGGTAAGCCACATTTGGACTATAAGATGCACCCCCCTTTCTGTTAAATGTGGGGGAGTGCATCTTATAGTCTGAAAAACACGGTATCTATCAACAATTGAACATAAAAAACAAACTAAGCAAACAAGAAGAACAGAATCATAGACACGGAGATCATTTTGATGGTTGCCAGATGGGAGGGGGATGTGGAGGAATGGGTGAAGAGGTGAGGAGATTAAGAAGTACAAATAGGTAGTTACAGAATAGCCCCAGGGATGTAAAGTACAGCGTAGGAAACGGAGAAGCCAAAGAGCTTATACGCGTGACCCATGAACAATGGTGTGGGAATTGCCTGAGGGAGTGAGGGGTGTTGGGTGGAGGGGAAGCAAAGGGGAAAAACTGTAATAGCATAATCAATAAAATATAATTTCAAAAAAGAGGTGAATAATTGAACAAATTGTGGTATATCTCTACAATGGAATATTAGCCATAAAAAGTAATGAAGTCTGATCCATGCCATAACATGGATAAACCTTGAAAACATTATGCTAAGTGAAATTAGCCAAATACAAAAGGACAAATATTACATGATTCCATGTGTTCAATGTACATAGTCTAGGCAAATTCATTGGGACAGAGTGTAGAATGGAGGTTATCAGGATCTGGAGGGAGGAGGGAAATGGGAAGTTTTAATAGGTAGAGAGTTTCTATTTGGGATGATGAACAAGTTGTGGAAATAGTGGTCATACAACTTTGTAAATGTACTTAATGCCATTGAATTATATACTTTAAAGGCTAAAAATGGTCAATTCTGTGATGTATATTTTTACCACAATCAAAGAAGAACAAAAAAATTATGCAAAAAGTATTATGGGCTATAGTAGTCTTTCAGTAGTTTATAATTTCATTAGCATTCACCACAGCCACCCTACAGAGAGGATTACCATGCAAAAATCACACTTGACTCTCCAAGCTAGAACTAAGAACACCACGGCTCTGCTCCTGGGAGTTCTCCCAACGTGACTCTGTCCAAACACGGTTGCTATTGGACCCTACCTGTTGCCACAGTATCCCTGTGCTGTTACTGAGGAATGTGACACGTCCTGACTTTCAAAGCATTCACATATCACATAAAGCCACCGTGTCCCGTGGGGTAAGGCCACATCTCCTCAAGTTCTTAAGCTTTATAAAAAAAAAAAAAAAAATGAGCTAAAGATTTAGCTGGCTGGAGTTTAAACTCCAATCATTGTTTAGTCAGGGACATGGCCAAGTTTACATAATTCAGAAGGCAAGCTTAACCTCAGGGTACCTTGGCTGTTGTTCCATGGGGCCAGTCCTGAGGATTTAGTTTAGAACAAACTGCTCATCCAAGTTTCTTCTGTGTGCTGGAAATATAAAGATGAATAAGCCATAACTCCTGCTCTCATGAGGCTGAGAGTCTAATAAAAATGCAGAAATAATGTCAATATAGGGTAAAGTGTTAATAGGCATGTGTTCAAAGTTTTACGGGCTTGATGGGGGTCAAGTTGGGGGGAGCAAAAGAGGTGTTATCATGGGTCATAAAGACAAGTTGGCATTTGAGCCAAGTCTTGATGGAAGAATGGAGTTTTCCAGGAGGCAAAACAGCAAGAAGGGGCTTCTGGGGGAAGGACCAGCGTATACAAAGCCACAAAGCATGACAGCCTGGGCCATTCAGAAAACCACAAGCAGCCATGGGTGGATAGGGCAAAGGTAAGTGGGGAGTGGCAAGATTTTAGAAGGATAGAGAAGGAATTTAGATGTTATCATGTGCTCAATGAACAGCCACAGGATTTTAAGCATGGAGGGAGCCTGGAGGGGTATGACCAGGGTTTCACTTTTGAAAAGAAATGTAAAGTTTAGAGGATGGATTTGAGGAGTCCTAACTTGGTACAATGAGCTTGGTACAATGAGGCCGGTTGGAAGGATGTCAGAGTAATCAAGGTGAGAGATGGAGAAAGCCCAGATTCAAGAGGACTGCAGAAGCAGCAGAGACAAAATAATAATTGTAACTATCGTAGTAGATCGAGGTCCAAAATGATGTCGCATTTCTTTTCATCTTGGACTTACAGTGAGGTGGAGCGAGCCTGCAGAGCTGAAGAGAGGCTGTTCCACCCACGCCCCCCTCTCGTGGCAAAGCTGTGGGAGCCTCGCAGCGGGAGCGGAGTCTGTGGCAGCTCCCTCACACCATCCTCTTTGGCAGAGCGCACCCTTGCCTGGCCTGCCTAAAGTATCTGAAGGCAGGTCGTTTATTTTACTATTATTTTAATTTATTCTATTTTACTTTTTGCTCAGATGCTTCTGAAGCCTAGAAAGTAGAAAGAAGATAGTGAAGAGTGTTCCTCTCATCATCCCCCATCCACTAGATTCCCACCCTGATCTGCAAAAGGTAACCACTGTTACTAGTTTTTTATGTATCTTCCAGAGATATTTTAAAATGCATATTCAAGCAAATTTGATGATGCATTCTTTCCTTCCTCCTTTGATTTCCTTTCCTTCCTAAGGGTTCCTCTTCAGAGATGATTAGGAAACCCCGGGGGAGCTCTTTCAATCCCACAGAGTCAGTCCTGATTCTCCTCTGCAGTGCCTTAACATGTAATGGTCCCAAGAAAAAAGCCATCCAGCTAGGGCAAGTCCTAAATGCTTCAGGACACCCCTCTGTCCTGGACCTACTGCAGTAACAGCACACACACACTGGCCAGCACCAGGCAGTCCAGGGCAGACTCGGACCATGGAGAAAAGCGCAGGTCCCACTGAGGTCCCCAGTCTCAAACCGAGGAGAGAGACGCTCTGTGTTATGCTAAAATGTGATTGCTCCACAGCCAGGAGTGTCCACATTCTCAGGGACTAACATTTCCCTTCACGTTTAGCCATTTCCCCTGGGCCCACGGTGGGGTCAGGTGGCTGGACCACAGGGGACCAGCTCTAGGACGGACACTGCTCCTAGAGCCAACTCTCCAGACCAGGATGCCACTTTGACCTAAGCCTCCTCAGGGTCACTGCTGTCCCCTGCTGCCAGCCAACCTGAGCCCAAGCCACCTCAGTCTGCACCTCAAGTCCAGGCAGAGTATTATATTAACTCTTAAATTAAAGGGAGAGGCTCTGCTTTCACTGTTTCCTTCCAGAAAGTTCTTTGCAGGTTGCAAACAAGGGTGCTTTTGGGGAGGAGCATCACCTCACTGCACGCACTGGATAAGTTTTTGATTTCCATGGTTGGAGCTGAGTTGGGTAAAGTGGATTGTGATAATAAAGGAGGAGGACTGAGTTCAGGGAGGGCCTGGGAGATGAAATCAGTTCTGAACATGATAAATTTATCCATAAATCCTGATGTTCATGGATTCTAAGCTTCCCATCCCTGAATTCTCTCAAGCATATACTACCCTTCATAATTATCTTTAAGCTTCTCCTGGATTTTCTTAAGTAGTGAAAGTTGTATTCTGGAACCTCCACAGGATGTCTGTTTTAAAAAAAAACATCATGGCCTGGCTGGTGTGGCTCAGTGCATTACGCATTGGCCTGTGGACCGAAAGGTCACTGGTTCAATTCCCAGTCAGGGCACATGCCTGGGTTGTAGTCCCCAGTTGGGGATGTGTGAGAGGCAACCAATTGCTGTATCTCTTGCACATCAACATTTCTCTCCCTCTCTCTTTCTCTCTCTCCCTTCCACTCTCTCTAAAAATAAATAAACAAAATCTTTAAAAAATAAAAATAAAAAACATATATAATGCTCAGGGGACACAGCTTGATACTCATAAAACCTAATTATACCAGAGTTTAGCACTTGATTAAAGATATTCAAATGCCAATGAGAAGTGGATGGCTAAATAAAGGATGAACTTAGAACTACCAGAGACTATTATCATGCCACGCCTATAATAGGAATTCAATAATTTTACTTTAATAAGAACTAACACTTACATAGTGAATGCTCACTATGTGACAGAACTCATCTAATCATTTGCCATGCCCCATCCCTATAATGACAATATTATTTTTAAGGTATTATTATTGTTGTTGTTACTATTGTATTATCCACATTTTACAGATGAGAAAACTGAGGTTCAGAGAAGTTGGGTATTAGGTTGGCCAAAAAGTTCATTTGGTTTTTTTCCATACAATGGCTCTAGTAGTGCTTAGTTGTCTTTAACTTTATTTGTAGTAATTTTATTAGATTGTATTGTGACAGCTGTCATATCAGCATGCATTAAAAAAAACATCAAAATTGGTGAATTTTTGTGCAGCCATTTTAATATTGAAGGCAGAAGAAAATAAGCAACATTTTTGGCATAGTATGCTTTATTATTACAAGAAAGGTAAAAACACAACTGAAACACACAAAAAAATTGTGCATTATGTGGAGAAGGTGCTGTGACTGATCAAATGTGTCAAAAGTGGTTTGTGAAATTTCTCAGTACTGTTGACGTTTTGGCCAAACAATTTTTTGTTGTCCGGCTGTCCATGTGTTGGAAGATGCTCAGCAGCACCCCTGACCTCTACCCACTAGAAGCCATTAGCGGGAGAGGGTGGACATAGGCAAAATATCTAAATCAATAAAGTTAGTAGTGAAAGTGAAAAATGTATCTTTTATTTTACAGAAAAAAACATATGGACTTTTCAGCCAACCCAATAACTTGCCTTTAATCACAATTACTATGTTAAAATATCAATTTGGGTGCTAACAGGTCCCAAGGAAACAATGGCTCAGACAAGAAAGAAGTTTAATTCTCTTACGTAGGTCTCACCAGGACCTGTCCAGGGCTGATAAAGCAGCTCACCTTTGTTGGAGCCCCAGGCTGCTGCTTTCTCAGTGCTCTGCCTTCCCTAAGGGCTACCCTATTCCACCCACCTCGTCAAAGAAGGAACAATGTCACTTCTGCATTCCAGCAGGGAAGCAAGGAAATGAAGGGTCCATCTGGCTTTTTAAGGGCATAACCTGAAAGTTGTATTCATATTCCATTGGCCAGAATGTGGTTACGTGGTCATATCTAGTTGCAAAGGAGGCCAGGAAGTGTAATGTTTTTGTTGCTGTTTTGTTGTGTTTTTTTTTTTTTTTTTTTTTTTTAAGAGAGGGGGAAGGGAGGGAGAAAGAGAGGGAAACATCAATGTGCACAGTCTATTCTGATCACATGCCTGGTTACAATTCAGGGAGGAAGGGGAGAATGGATACTGGAAAACAGATAGTGATCTCTGCCAAAGTCAGAAGAACTGGGTTTCAAACCCAGCAATTTGACTTTTACTGTTGTCTAAGAAGAATTTAATGAGTTCAGGAGTTGGTAGGGTCTTTCTGATCCCTTCCAACAGTTTGAGACTTTCTTTTAATATTCTACTTTGAGTATACACACACAAAATACGTAGCCTATAACTCTTCTAGTGTAAGAGTTTTTAGATTTGGTTGTCCATTGATGGGGAACCAGGTAATGTTTCATATCATCCTTTCCTTATAGACTTTCAATTGTTTATTTTTCTTTTTTCTTTTGCCCTCCCTCCCTCCTTCCCTTCCTTGGTAAGTTGCTGAATGCCTCACACTTTATGATGC
Organism: Anoura caudifer; assembly: GCA_004027475.1. Lineage (NCBI taxonomy): Eukaryota > Metazoa > Chordata > Mammalia > Chiroptera > Phyllostomidae > Anoura > Anoura caudifer. The sequence goes on from PVKU01003783.1 coordinate 155,595, forward strand.
TAAATGCATCATGTCATCATCAGTTTTAACAGTTTTCTCTGCCACCAGACTGTATGATTGGGTTTGGAAATCGCTGTTCACCAATGTAATTACCCAATCTTTCATTAACAAGTGGGGAAAGCTAGGGCAACCTTTAAGAGTACTTCAAAAGTACTATAAGAAAACATTCAAAGCCAGTATCAAACTTCATTAATTTGCCTCAATTTGATAATGTTTATTAAAAGACCAATTTTATCTCATTCATTGCCAAGTGCTCTATTTTAGCTCAGTAGGGTACCATCCCAATCAAGAAGCTTCATAATGGCCCATGTATGTACAACATTCCTGATGCCTCTTTTCCTGATGCTTTTCTTTCACTGCTATAAAAGCAATTTTGTTTGAACCTCTGAAGACACTTGAGACGCATTTTACAAAACTAATTTTAAGTATGCATTAATTCAGTTGAGCATTCCTGGCATGGCTCTTTCAGCTGTGCAGAGTGCCGCAGCAATGAGGGAATTGTTTGTTTCGGAGCGGGAGATGCCAATGTGATGACAGACATTTTTTTTAAGGCACGTAGCTGGGGGCTGTTAAATCTGCATTTCCTGACATTCATAACGGCCTGTTAGCCACTGGATGTGAGTAGAGAGTTAGTTAATAACTCTTACTTTTCATAGTGTGTTTAACAATGCAAAGTGCTTTTAAATAATTATTTCATCGAGTCTTAACAATACCTCTCAGATCGGTAGGGACAGACTGGCAACATGAGAACATCCTAAACGTCATTCTCACAAGACAAAGTCCTACTCCCTGTACTTTATAACCTGGGTACTCCTAGTAAGTAGGGAGCATACTTATTGTAGGTTTAACTTACGCACACTTAAATTATATTATCTTTGACTCTTTTATTTTTTTAAAGATTAAAAAAATAGCTATTGATTTTTAGAGAAACAGAAACAGCTTTTGGTGTTCCAGTTATTTATGCATTCATTGGTTGCTTCTTACATGTGCCCTGACAGGGCATTGAATCTGCAACCTTGGCATATCAGGACAGTGCTCTAATTAACTGAGCTACCCAGCCAAAGAAATTATAGTATTTTCAAAAAATGTTCATTGAGCTTCTCCCATGAGCCAGGGTGTTGCAAGATGTTGGGGAACCACAGATGAACAAAGACTGTTGCTTCCTTCAAGGAACTCTGTCTGCTGGTGGGGCAGGGGAGGGAGATGTGAGGACCACTCTCTATCAACAGATGCTAAACATGCCATAGCCCTGGCTGTGGCTCAGTGGATTGAGCATCGTCCTATGAATGGTCACTGGTTCAATTCCTAGTCAGGGCACATGCCTGGGTTGTGGGCCAGGTCCCCAGTTGGGGTCTGCAAGAGGCAACCAGCCGATGGTTCTCTCACACATTGATATTTCTCTCCCTCTCTTTCCTTCCTCCCCTCTCTCTAAAAATAAAATAAATAAAAATCTTTAAAAATTGCCATAATCAATGTCTTCTGGCAAAGTGTGAGGGGAAAGTTTTCAGAGATTGTGGGGGATAGTTGTGCTGAGCCTTGAAGTGTAAGTAGGAGTTGGCCTGGCAAGAACATGTGGAGAGAACACTACTGAGTGGTCACAGAATGTAGGGGGGATAGAGGCATGGGCTACTCAGAGAACTGAGGGAAGGGTATGGCTAGCCTAGAGCATGATTAGGGGAGGAGGGATGCCTTCAGTTAGGTGGATGGTGGAGGGCTTTGTTTTCTGCACTACAGTTTTTGAATCCTCTAGCCAAACCAGGAAGATAGTAAAGAGTAGATCTAGTTGGATGTGAGTTCAGACTCCAGGGGCTTGTTGACTTGGGAAATTACTTCACCATCATCTGTAAAATGGGGGTAACACTTATAGTTGTGGGTTAGTTTTGAATGTAAATGAGCTAGTGAATGGAAAGTGCTTAATACAGTGTCTGGAACACAGCAAGTATTCAATAGCTATTACCTACACCTTGCTAATATTTCTTTATCTTTTCTGAATCAGATTCCTTTGAGAATGGATGAAGCTTCTTCCTACACACAACATTTCCTGTATAATTCAATAGGATTCACAGACCCCCCCCCCCACCTCCACACTGGATGCCAAGCTAAGAACCCTACTGTAAGATATAAGGAATTATCTGAAGTTTTAAAGCAGAAAGAGTGTTAAGACCAGATTTGACTTTTGTGGGGGAGGGCAGAATCTGGATACTAGGGACAGAAACTATCTGTGGTTCTCAGATCTGACTACACATTATAATCATCTGCTTCAGCTTTACTCCCCAGATATTTTGATTTAATTAACCTGGGGTAAGGCATCAGGATTTTAAAAACCTTTCAGGTGATTCTAATGTGTAGCCGGCTTTGAGTACCACTGAATTAGGTTCAGTGTTAGCTGGAGAGAGGAGAATAGCAGCAGAGTAGGAATGGAAAGAAGGCAGCAAGGATGGAAAGGAAAAAAGAGGAAAGACCTGTCAGCCTCAAGAAAGAAGATACCTACCCAGAAGGGTTCCTGGTGCCTAACTGTGCTCAAATGTAAAAACAGAGCCTAGAAGCCATTTCCAAATAGGGGACTCACACAAACCACGCTTCAAGGAGAAGCCTGCACTAAGCTGCCTGCCACCCACACTGAACTGCCTGTGTGCACTGCATTCCTGCCAGCTGAGCCAGTTCTTATAAAGGGGTTCCTGAGTCATATTTCAATCAATTAAGACTAAGTCTTTTTCCATCCCATTGGAGCTGTACTGACCAATCAGAGAAACTCCATTCTGACCAATCAGGACAGTGCTATTTGTACCAATCAAACTGTGAGGATTTGGAGTCCTCATCTGCATGAGGACAGACCAATCAGGGACCAGGGGAAGGTACTTTTGTCTATATAAGTAAACTCTCCTGTGCTCTGGGGAGCACACTTTCCCTTTCCTCTGAACAGTAATGATTGTGTTCCCAGGCTGGAGCTGAAACACTGAAAATGGTTCAGCAGAGCAGCACAGACAGCATAGGCAGAGTGGGCTAGACCAGACCTGAGCAGAGCCCAGCAGAGCTGTCTGCTGGAGAGGGCCGCCTCACAGCTGTGCTGCTCCACAGCTGTGCTGTATCCTAATTAACTATAACTCTATTGCGCTGTCTCACAGCCTTGCTGTTCTACGATCATGCTGTATCACCGTTGAGCTGTTTGCTCTGAATAGTTTCCTTCTTCACCCACCCTGAATTGGGGATTACTGTTGGTGTTGAATTAGCACCAACGACCATTGGTTGACAGGTTCCAGAAACATCTTGGAGATAGAATCAGTAAGCCTGTGTAACTTATTAGATGTAGTGAGAGAGGAGGCTGTGAGGTCATCCCATTCACCCAGACAGAAGGGGAGGAGGTGCTTACATTTTATTACTTATTGCTTTCTCTTTAATATGTAGGAGGCAAGAGTTGGGAAGAAAAAAAGTTTTTTTAACAAACATAATACAGACAGTCCTGACTTACAATGGTTTGTTTGACTTACAACTTTTCCTCTTTACAATGGTGTGGAAGCAATATGCATAATAAATTACATGAGATATTCAACACTATATCATGAAACTGGCTTTGTGTTCAATGACTTTGCCCAACTGTAGGCTAATGTAAGTGCTCTGAGCATGTTTAAAGTAAGCTAAGCTATGGTACTTGGCAGGTTAGGTATAGTAAATGCATTTTTAACTGATGGTATCTTCTGCTTCCCATGTGTTTATTGGTACATATCCAATCATAAATCAAGGAGCATCTGTATACATTTATTAAGTGCAAACTGTGGGTTTAGATTTATTTTTGGACACTTTTGACATGACTGCAGAACATGGAAATGTCACATAGGCAGCTGCAAAATACCAGTACAAGTAGTCATTGGTCATTGGTTCTTGGCCAGGTGGTTGTAGAAGGATGTGAATGAGACCGTTCGGGAGGACAGAGGAGACAAGACCACCAGTCATGGCACTCAGAGGATCAGGGACTCCTGAGGCAACACTGAGGAATAGAAAAGCATTGGTGTGGGACAGTGAGGACCATGAGAGAAGGTGGCAAAAGTTTCCAGAAGGAGTGGGTGGGTGGCCATTGTGTAAAATACAACAGAGAGTCAGCCTGAGGTGAGGACCTGGAGAAGCAGGCCCTGAGCTTGATACTGAGGAGGTGGCCATGAATTTGGAGACAGGATCAGGGACAGAAGCCAAATTCCAGAGGGTGCAGACAAGAAGAAAGTGAGGAAGCATGAGCATCGGTGTAGGAAGTTTGGGGCAAAAGCAATGAAAACAGTAGCTGCATGGGAGGAAGGGTGGAGAATCAGAGCTTTTCTTTTAGGTTGGAGTGGCGTTATTGTAGTCTGAGGGGAAGGAGCCAGGCTGGAGGAAACCATCAAAAATACAAACGAGGGAGGAGACAGGCCCTGGAGCCAGGGTTCACAAACACTGGGAGAAGAATTGCTGTGGGATAACAGTAGGGATATTGTTGCTTTTAGGTAAAAGAAAAGGAGTTTCTAGAATGGTACAATCCTTCTGTTTGAGAAGCCATCCAAGGTCATTTCTGTATCCCAAGGCAGCTTCCTACCTATACTATGTTCTCCTCTCCAGCTCCAGTTCCCAGAAATCAATCAATTTCTTTCCCTCCTCAAATGCTGCCTCCTCTCCCGGCCTTGAGGCTGGCTGGAGAGTGAGCTGCAATAGCTGAGGTTTCCACCTTCTTCACAGTTCCAAAAGAAAAGCACAGGCTTTTCTGTTGGCACTTGATGGTTAATCACCATGTGGGGAGAAAGCAGCTGAAGTTATGAGAGTTACAGATTCTATGCCCTGACCAGTGTGGCTCAGTTGGTTGGGCATCATCCTGCAAAGCAAAAGGTCACTGGTTGGATCCTTGGTCGAGACACATGCCAGGGTTCCCTCCTTGGCTGGGGCGCATACGAGAGGAACTGCTGGATGTTGTTTCTCTCCCTCTTTTTCTCCCTCCCTTCCCCTCTCTTTTAAATAAATAAAATCTTTTAAAAAAAGACAAGACTTATAGACTCTCACAGTTCTTCAGTGACTTCCTCTGGTTCCTTTTTCCTTTTCAAGAGGGTGCCCCCCTCTGCTCTCTGCACCTCTCACATGGCACTCACTTCCAGGTGCTTTCTGACCATTCCCTCCTTCCTCCTGCTGTTAATGGCATTAAGTCTCCTGGTTGTCCCCCTGCCCACTGATTCCCCTGCTCTTCCTGACCTCTAGATGTTGGGTGTCCAGGGCTCCATCCCATGCTCTTCTCTTCCCCAAATACACCCTCTCCAAGGGTCATCTTATCCATTCCCATCACTTTAACTCTTATCTCTGCTGATAGAAGAAAAGCCTAAACCTATAGAGAGTTTTTATGAGTTTATTTGAGCCAAACTGATTACAATGGCAAGATCTCAAATGCTCCTGAGGATAACAGTTTTTTGGTTTTGTTTATGCATTTGAAATTAAGGAGGGAACACAAGATGGGAGAAAGCAAGGTGGGGATTGGATTACAGGATAAAGATTATATGCTCTCTCAAGGGTGGTTATGACTTTAAGGGGTATATCTTCTGGTATTTCAAAGGTGTGTTAACCTAGATGCACTAGAACAATGGACAGGGCTGGCTTAAAACCCTTTCACTGAAGAAGTTATAGGCCTGGGGCGTGACTACCCACCATGACCTGCACAGGTAGGAATTTATGATCAGATCACCCTGTGAAGTTACTTTCCACAGAGCCCCCTTTTCATCCACATCTCTATGCTGAGGTCTCCCCAGTCCTGACCTCTTACTCCAACACCCCAACTTGTGACTGGCATTTCTTTTTAAGTGTCTCATAGGCCTCTGAATCTTAACATGCTCCAATTTTCTTTTCCTCCATCTGCCCCTCCCTCTATTTCAACTCTCAGCACATGCCAGTAATTGTTCCTCAGCTGCTTAACCAAAACCCAATTCATCCTTGATTCTTCTCTTTCACTTGTCTCCCAAACACAATCCATCAGCAAATCCTTTGACTCTACTTCCAAAATACAGGGTCTGGCACAAATAACGCCTCTTTTTATTACAAAATCATAAGCGTGTAATTCTGTAACATACCAATATCACACTCAAGCACACCATATGACATTATTGGTGAAATGTTCAAATTAAAGCTATAAATTATTACACTCATATTACAACCCTACCAACCACACTCAAGCAGGCATTACTTCTGCCACACCCTGTATATTGACATCTGTCCATATCCTCCATCTTCAGTCTAGCCAGTGCTACTCAAAAAGTGGTTTGCAGCCTTGGCCGGTGTGGTTCAGGGGATTGAGCATCAGTCTGCAAACCAAAGGGATGCATGTTCGATTCCCAGTCAGGGCACATGCCTCGGTTGCAGGCCAGGTCCCCAGCAGGGAGTGCATGAAAGGCAACCACACATTGATGTTTCTCTGCCTCTCTTTCTCCCTCCCTTTCCCTCTGTCTAAAGATAAATAAAATCTTTGGGGGAAAAAAGTGGTTTGCAGAGCAGCAGCAGCATCGTCACCTGGGGAACTTGTTTAAAATGCAAAAATCTGTGCTTGTTTCAGCAACACATACTAAAATTGGAACAATACAGGGAAGATTAGCATGGCCCCTGCACAAGGATGACATGCAAATTCGTGAAGCATTCCATATTTTTTAAATGGTGTTGGGAGAATTGGACTGGTACATGCAAAGAAAAGAAACTAGACCACCACTAACTTATACCATATACCAGAATAAACTCAAAATGGATAAAGGACTTAAATATAAGTTGTGATACCATAAAATTCCTATCGGAAAACATAGGCAATAAAATTTTAGACATCCTATGTAGCAATATTTTTACTGATACATCTCCTAGGGCAACGGAAATAAAGTGAAAAATAAACAAATGGGCTTACCTCAAATTAAAGAGCTTCTGCATGGCTAAAGAAACCATCATCAAATGAAAAAAGGACTGACTGTATGGGAGAATGTATTTGCCAGTGATACATTGGACAAGGTTTAATCCCCAACCCCAAGATATGCAAAGAACTCAAATGACTCAACACCAGGAAGACAAACAACCCAGGTTAAAAATGGGCAAAGGACCTGAACAGACACTTCTCCAAGGAGGACATATAGAGGGCCAATAGGCATATGAAAAGATGCTCAGAATCACTAGCCATCAGAGAAATGCAAATTAAAACTACAATGAGGTATCACCTCACACTTGTAAGAATGTCTTTCATTAATAAATCAACAAACAACAAGTGCTGGAGAGGATGTGGGCAAAAGGGAACCCTAGTGCACTGTTGATGGGAATGCAGACTGGTGCAGTCACTGTGGAACACAGTACGAAATTTGCTCAGAAAACTTCTAATAGAACTGCCTTTTGACCCAGCAATTCCACTGCTGGGATTATACCCTAAGAACCCTGAAACACCAATTCAAAAGAACCTATGCACCCCAATGTTCATAGCAACACTATTCATAATAGCTAAGTGCTGGAAACAGCCTAAGTGCCCATCAGTAGAGAAGTGGATTAAAAAACTGTGGTACATTTACACAATGAAATACTACACAGCAGAAAGAAAGAAATTCCTATCTTTTGTGACAGCATGGACGGAACTGGAGAGCATTATGCTAAGCGAAACATTCTAGTCCGTGAAATACAAATACCATATGACCTCACTTATAACTGGAATCTAATGAACAAAATAAACTAATGAGAAAAATGAGAAAAATAGAACCAGAGACATGGAAACATGGACAGACTGCTAGCTGTAGGAAGGAAGTGTAGGGGGTGGGAAAGGTGGAAGGAAGGGGATGGGACTAGTCAAAGAACGTGTGTGAATGACTCATGGACATGGATAGCGGAGAGGGGATTGCCTGTGGACGAGAGGGGTGGGCTGGGTGGGGGGGGGAAGGGGAAAATATTGCAACAACTGTAATAGAATAAACAATAAGAAATAAAGTAGAAAAAATATTAAAAAATAAAATGTAAAAATTTTTCTAGAATAAGAAATTCTGGGGATGGGGACGTTCAGAGGATTCTGAAGCCCTCTGAAGTTTGAAAGGCACTACTCTGGTACAAGCCTTTATGACCTCTGTCCTAGCCACCACAATAGCCTCCAACCGGTCTCCAGATTCACTGCCTTGCCTCACTACAATCTGTTCTCTTAGCAGCCAGTAATTGTTTAAAGAAAAAAACAATTAAATCGGATGATGTCATGCACACACACACCCTCCCCTCCCCCACCATCAGTTTACAACCTCCCACAGCTTTCCACTCAACATTGTCTAATCCAAGTTTCTCTCCTGGTCCACAGAGCCCCAGGGCGAGATCGGGCCACACCTACCATTCCAGCTTCTGCCAGCACCTCCCTACCCACTTTCTCCAGACTCTAGGTAAATGGGCCTTCCTTCCACAGGGGCACCCAGGCGCACTGACCTGGGACTTTGTATGACTTGGGACTTTTGTACTGGCTGTTCCTCTGCCTGAAATGCTTTTCCCCTGAACTTTAATAGCTGGTTTCCTTGTGCCATTTACTGCTCATTGTAAGTGGAACCTCCTTTAGAGAGAGGTCTTCATCGACTAACCAATCCAAAGTAGCCCCTCCTCACCAAAGCACATGGTTTTAACCCTCTGCGTGGGACTTATTACTATCAATTTGAAATTTGTTCTTGCTTACTTATTGACCAATATATCTAAACATTATGAGAATAGGGACTCGTTTTGTCTTGTTCACTGCTGTGTCCAAATATCTGGAATGGTGCCTGGCACATAGTAGATGTTCAATAAATATTTGCTCAATGAACTTTACTTCTTCCTTACTTGTAAGCCTGAGGTTGCTGCTTGAGAATGAGTGTCCGCTCAGATGCCCACTCACTCCTCTGATGTGGCTGCATTTCTAGGGTCCTGCAGTCAGCGCCTCATTTCTGGGGGCCCTGGGTCCATGTGATAGTGTGGTCCCTGTAGAGCACATCTCAAAAGGAGACAAGAACCCAAGAAGACATTAACCTCAGAAAGAGGTGAGAATGTGAGAGGACATCAGTAGGCTATTTCCTTGGAATTTCAGAGAGGAAATCTGAAAGTCGATGCCTGAGGGCCTCTATTGTTGTCTGGTTGTTGAGTTGTAGGTGAAGTTGCCTCGTTTTTAAGAACCTGAGTTTTGTGGTCGGAGAAGTCTGGGTACAAATGCTGGCTCTGCCATTTACTGCTATGAGACCTTGGGCAAGCACCTGCCACTGTGCAAGCCTCAGTTTCCCCATTTGCAGATGGGAATAACAGTACCTACCTACAACACAGACCTATTGAGAATCTTTTTTAAAAAGATTTTATTTTTAGAGAAAGAGGAAGGAAGTGAGGGAGAAAGAGGGAGAGAAACATCAGTGTGTGGTTACCTCTTGCACACCCCCAACTGGGCACCTGGCCTGCAACCCAGGCGTGTGTCCTGACTGGGAATCAAACTGGTAACCTTTCGGTTTGCAGGCCAGTACTCAATCCACTGAGCCACACCAGTCAGGGCCAGAGTCTTAAATAAGATATCTCTGATATACTTGGTAGATGGTAAGTCATCCCATAAATGCCAGTTATTATTATTGTTGTAATTATTTTATACTGAAAGTATGAATAACACTGAGGACTTGGAAAAAAAAAAAGGTACTGCCACAGCCATAATAAGAAAAATGCATGTTAGAAGTACACCAAAATCTCATTCATCACCTTCCAAATTGGCAAAGCCTAGAAAGGCAGCTGACATTGTTGGTGACAATATAAGGAAGCTGGTGGGAGGGTCAATGATACCCCCCGCCCACGCCCCGCTACAGAGAACATTGGCAATAGCTAACAAAATTCCGGATGAACATACACTTTGGCTCAGCTAATCCACTCCTAGGAATTTGTGCTGCAGATATTCTGTTGCATGTACAAAATTATATATAGGAAGGTTATTCATTACAGCACTGTTTGAGTATCAAAATATCGGAAGCAACATTAATATCCATTAGTAGGGAAATGGTTAAAGAAATCATGGTGTATCTATATAATGTAAGAGATAAAATGAGAAAGTTTCTTTATCTACTGATGTGGAACACTTTATAAAGTTGATTGAAGAAAAAATAAAATAGATTGGTGCAAAAAACAAGGTACAAGATCAGATGTAGAGTAGACTACAGCAAAAAGTAGGCAGTGGAGGAAAATGTATGTGTGTATGTACTCTTTTGTATAACCAGAAGATCTCTGAAAGAACAGAGTAGAAGAAATAATTTTTATTGTACCCTTTTGTGTCTTTTGAATTTTGAATGGTGTGAGTGCATTATCATTATTTTAAATTATGCATATTCTGTTTTTAAAAAACTTAATTGTTAGTATTAATGCACAATGCCTCTCGTTATTTGATGACTGGATCTAGGAATGTTATATCTCTCTTCATAATTAATAATTTGAGAGTCAAAGACTCTCAGAATTCTTGGGTGCCCTCTTAATGCTGTAATAGCTGGCTTACACAGACGTGCCCACAAGCAGATAATAAATTGTGCCCGTGGTTTCCATGGCATCCTGGAGAGGATGTTCCAGATTTCTTCTAAGTTTTTGAAAACAACTTTTTTCTTTCTGAATTTTTCTAACATATAGACAATAGCATGTATGTAGAAAAAACAAATAGCATTATCTGGAAGTTTTCTAGCAATATGATTGTAACTGTGCTCTTTTAGAAAGAAGCAAGAAAGAAAGTGAATAATATACTTTTCTTTACATTTCTTCTGCATTTCTTTTCACTGGCAATGTTGTGAGAATGCCCAAGAAAGAAGAACTTAGAGGAAGATGACGTCAGCCCCCGCAAGGGTGCTGGCCCTCCATGTTGAGCCCCTTTTCCTGACTGCCCTCTTACTCCCACCAGACTCTATCTCCCCCAACTGCTTTACCATACACACATTGTCAAACCTCACGCATCCCCCCCTTGCTTCTGATGTCTTTCCAACCCCTTGACTGCCTGTGAATTTATTTGCCCTGTACTCTGCTACTTGAGACTCAGGGGATATAGATAGGTGCTGATAATAGTTAATTGGTTATATAATTTTATAAACATCTATTGAGTTCCTACTAAGTATCTAACAGCACATCAAGTGCTAGAAACTCAGAGAAGAATAAGAAATGACTCTAAAAATTATGTTAGGGAGCTCATGGTCATTTTGGGGAGACATAATTAGAACAGTGTGAGAAGTTCATACATGAGTGTTATGTAACCATTAGGAAGGGGCACCCAGCCCAACTTTAGTGGGAGAAGGGTGCTAAGGAGGGATTTCTGGGGAAGTAGGGCCTGAGTGGGGTCTTACATGGTAAGTGGAAGTTAACCTGGGGAAGAGGAGGTTTGGAGGGGGACAAGTTGAGGTTGGGTGTTGGGTGTGAGGACTAGAGTGAGGAGGGACCTTGTGGTGATGGTGGTGGTGCAGTTTCAGCAAGAGCAAAGACTTTTTTTTTTTTTTTTTTTTATTTTTTTTTTA